>JAPYKE020000727.1:0-128687 GCA_028554795.2 Sinohyriopsis cumingii | reverse complement strand
TCTTATTGAAGTCATATCATTCTATTCTAATGAAGTTTTTAGTTTCAAATTATCACATAGAAAATGAGAATATCTTTTGAGAAAGCTTAATAAAAGTTTGAACAATCTTTGCATTGGCCCAGAACACCAATGGAATGCCAATATTGGGATCATGAACTCATTATATTACTGAAACAAGCTGTATAGAAATAGTTTCTTAGTGCCTTGTTTGCATTACCAGTTGACAAGACATATGCACTTGTGTTTTCTTATAGGTCAAATGGTCATAAACCAGAAGACCTCAATGGATGGATTGTTGTCTGTCATCCATCTATCCTTTAGCACAAGATTGTTTTTGCTACTTTTTCTAAGCTACTTGAAGGATTGACCTGAAGCTTCAAAAACACATTTATTCCATGGTCTAATTGGTGCTAAAAAAGATGGAACCACTTGAACAGCCAATATGGCCACCATAGCAGCCATCTTGAAAATATTTCATCACTTCTTATCCTGAATGGATATTCATATCGACATGTGGTTGTCACTAAAAGATTTCTGATCATGTCTGTTCCTTAATGAAAATAGTACTGAGCTGATGTCCAATATAGCAACCCTGGTGGACAGCTTGATAATCTTGTTATCACTACTCGTCCTGGCTGAATAGGTTTATCAACACAAGGTTTTCACTAAAATGCATCTTATGATATCTAGATGGTTGTAAATAAAAACGGTGCTAATCTGTGCTCCAATATGGCCACCATGAAGCCATCTTAAAAATCTTGCTATCAAAATTACATTTGAACTTGAACAGAAAGTTGTATTGATACAGGGTTATCACCAAAAGACTTCTTATGATGTCCAGTTGATCTTAAATGGAAATGGTACCAATCTTACTTCAAATATGGCCACCACAGCAGCCATCTTGAAAATCTACTCCTCTCCAAATGGATTTGCAGTAACAACTTGGGGTTTTCACCAACAGACTTCTTATGATACCAAACTGGTTCTAAATGAAAATGGTGCCAGTCATACATCCAATATGACCAATATGACTACTATGACAACTGTCTTAAAAAAAAAAGGTTCACTAGTCCTTCTGCATGGATGATCATTATGACGTGGTGTTTTCACCAAAAGACATTATGATGTCTACATTGTCCTAGATGCAAAAGGTGACAAGCTTATATCCATTATGTTTAAAGCAGCTTATTTGTTAACACTGAATAATATCACAGATGGTTGAAAACTTGACAGCTCAAAGAAGGTCTTGTCGTAAATTTTGGGTAAATCTTTTCGCCCTGTCGAGTGCCAGTCCCTTAGAGGGACTCTTTTTTTTCCTACATTGTAATTGATGAAAACATCATTCCTTGTTTTTTAATTACATGGAATATTAAAATATATTTATTCATACAATGCAAGATATAAAATAAAAATATAAAAAATGGCCATTACAAAACATAAAAGCATCTGCATAATAGTTAAATTTTTATCTAGAGTTTCAGACACAAGTAAAAATGCATGTTATAGTTTCAAAGCCACATTTCCTTCCAAAATAAATGACAAATATAACAATAATATTCTCTGGAGTTCTTCAGTTTTTGGAATGATTCTCCATGTAAAAATCTGTGTTGATTGTCCAGAATGGTATATTTAATTTTTAAGTACCCTTGGTATTAGGGACTAAAAGTAGGTAAACATTCACTGTGTCTGGATGATTGTTCTGGCTTTTCATTGTGTTTAGCCATACTGTAGCTATAGTATATTCTGGGGTAGAACAAGTTTGAGGTTGCACATGGTAACAGCATGTGCTGCACATATTGATTTTCCGACTTTTCTATAAATGAGCTGCATTGTGATGTATTGCACATAGAACAAAAACTATCTTTCAATTGACCATTAATGGAACATTATTCCATTCAATCCATTGCACTTGCTTGTTAAATGGGTGTGATCATAGACATGTAAAGCGGTAAAATGGTCTGGCATTCCAGGTATAACAGTATGTTAAATTTTGAGTAGACATACAAAGTTGAATGCTTGAGCTAATCGTTGGTACCAAATTTACTACAGAACACAAAGTTTAGCTTGAAATATGTGGATTGATTCTTAGAATGCATGAAATTGGGGAGAAGTGTCCTACATTGTAGGTTTTTTATAGTACATGTGTGACTGATAGGTAAATTGTAAGCAACAATACAAGACAATGTGGCATCGAATCTTACTCTCTGCTTTTTTATTTTTAGCATTTGCTTTCTTATCTTGAATTAAAAAAGAATTGTGTTACTCAGATTTACAAATTGAATGGTCGCAAAACACTCCAGAACATAAACGGTAAATAGCTGATTTTACCTAAGAAATCTGCAATTATAGTTCAACTAGCCAGCTAGTTCAAAATAAAATAAATACAACATGTGCTTGTTCAGAGTCAATAACATAAAAGTCCATTGATTGGATGATACAACTGTTGTTTTTGACCCAGGTGATTCACTCAATATTTATAAGAAATATTTTATTTTTACCAGAAGTGAACAAGAATAACATTGTGCAAATTTTAACAACAGTTACTTGCAAGTAACCACAGAATGGGCTTATCCTAGATAAAATAACTAAATCTTCTAGTTTTGCCCCAGTGTATGCTGTTTAGTCACATTTTATGAAAGTCTTTATGGGGCCCCGAGTGGCCGAGTGGTCTTAAGCGATCTCTGTTACGGATCACTGCCATCTCACCTCTGTCTGCGTGGGTTCGAATCTCGGATTCAGCCAATGTTAGCATGTGAGAAAGCTTGCCAGTAGTTTCTCATGGGTCGGTGGTTCTTTCCGGGGTTTTCCTGGGTTTTTCCTCCACCATTAATACTGGCCGCCATGTATAGCCTATCGCATGCTGAAAAATGGCATTAAACCCAACAACAGCAACAACAGAAGTCTTTTGTACTGTCAAATGAAATACATTTGGAGGTAAAACCAGACTCGCAATGGACTTCACAGAGTTAGTCACATACAAATCTAAAAATCTTGACAATAACTTCAAATATGAAAATAAATTCACATATTCTGTATACTCAGCAAAATATATGGAATGAAAACTGCACAAACAAGCATTGGAAATATCAACCCAATATGGGAGTGACACCTCTCTTATAGAACAAATCACAGAAATTGAATAATTTTTTTCCATTCATATATAGGACACATATTTTAGACTCATGCATGCCTCCTAAAGTGCAAACCTCAACCAGCAGAATACCTTGCTAATGTATAACTCCCACCCATTAAAATTTTTTTATATAAAAAAAATAAGAATTAACCCACGAAGCTATCTGATGGTCCAACACCAGAATAAAGCTAAGAGTTTTTAAAATAATGCAGTTCATGTAATAAATGTTGACCCAAATTTTAGGGATTTTATACATATCCTTTACCTTTATCTTTTACATTTGAAATCAGTAACATAGTCAAGAAAATTAATCTTTGAATCTTCATTTGAATGAGTTTTATCTTTAAATAATTTAATGGTCCACGGACATAATGCACAAAAACCAGTTCAAAAGGACTAGAACCCAATGATTCTTGTACTGATTCCCTAACAAAAAGCTCAGAGAGAGACTGGCGCCATATCAAAGTAAAGTCTGAAGATATCTTTCCAAAGCTCCTTGACCTATCGAGTGATAGGCAAAAGATTTAAACTGTTGGATGCCTAATCCATGCCCAACTTGTTGTGCTAAAACTCTAGACATACAATTTGATCTTGATCAGACTGGACATATTTTGGAAGGTGAACAAGTGTACAAAAAGGCTTTACCAAAGCTTTTACAATGCTTTTAGGTTTGATATTTATCAAAAGAGTTACCTCTGGAAATTTTGTAGATGTATAAACTATGTTCAACAAGTATTGGTTGCCTGATTGGTCTAAAGTAAGGGACTGACACAGTCTACCATTATTCTGCTAAATGGTTCATCAAATGCAGGAATAGGTTGCAGATGAGCCCTTGATATCTTCTAATTGGGTTTTTCTACCATTTGACAAACATATCTTGTAAGTTTCAGCCAATAAAAAGTATTCAAGATCTTCTGTACCGTATATAGTCTTTACATGCTATTGCAACTTTGTATAATTGGTATTGTGAACCCTATATTAAAATCGCATATAACGTGTACACAAAACCGTTACAAGTCCCAGATTGTTGTGGATTACTTGGTGCAAGTGAAAGAGAGAGACAGAGAGATCAAGGAGAAAGTAGAGAGGATTTTTATGAAATTCTGCACCATCTAAAATACATTTAGAAGATGGGGATAATTAATATTTTTATCATTATTTTATTACATTGCCAATGATTACTCAGTGGAAATTGATCACAGATTTAGAGAATATATATAGAAGAGATAGCCTACTGCTGAAACATAGCCTAATGTTAAAATAATAGTTATATGTGTGTATTAACGCCCCGTGGGCAGATCAGTTTGACATACCAACAGTATCAGAATATAAAATTGCTTTATACCAACATTTTTAAAGCCATGTTACTTTTATTACTTTGTATATACATGTATATATATATATATATATAGAGAGAGAGAGAGAGAGAGACCATAAGGAGGGGAGACAATTCAAAAACGGGATAGTTTTGTACCTTTGGATAGGGTTAATGAATTAAATAAAGACGTGATTTTCAAATATAATCCAATTACATGAATATCCAGCAATCGTACATCTTATAATACACCATACGCTATGCGATATTGAAATAGTAATGATGGCTACATTCATTATTTACATAGTGGATACTGGTTTATTAGTGGCCTAGTGGTTAGAGCGTCCGCCGCGGAAGCGGGAGGTCGTGGGTTCGAACCCCGGCCAAGTTATACTAAAGACTTACAAAAATGATACTAACAGCATTCAGCATTAAGAGGTTAGTGTTAGGACTGGTCGGCCTGGTGTCAGGATAATGGGACTGGGTGGGACATCATGCTACATGTCTGCGGCATGATGCCCCAGTGCTAGACATCACTATAAACTGCCACACTGCAGTCATCGAAACGATATGACTGAAAAATTGTTAAAAGCTACGTTTAAAATCCTAATCACACACACACACACTGATTTATTGAGCACGCAATATGCACATGCATTTTCTGAAGTAGTTAATATAGAGACCTACCAGGCTCCATTTCAGTTCTTCTTTACATTTTTGCACTTTCCATTTATAATGAATTTTAAAGAAAACAAATTTTCTAGGTTTTCTCACTGGTTGTCCTGGTTATTAAAAATAAACCTTACATGTGTTAGGTATTATTAAATTAGTTTTCAATTCTATTTATTTCATGCATGATTGATGTAATTTATGACAGAGTATACAGTTTGTGTTTAATTCAGATATGCACCTTTCAAAAGACTGATAGCCCCGTTTGGTAATTCTGATTTCCTTGATCTAAATGGTAAAATCGAAAGAAACATGAGCCGATAACTTCTTTATGCATTTTAAAACTGAAAGTATACAGCCCAAGTTTTCAAAGCATTCAGCCGAGTCGGCAACATATTGGCTTTGTAGATCGTTAGCTCTATTTGTTGCCATAGTGCAGCCGGTTACACCTTTTGTTTTTCAAATTAATCTCTTTATGGTATCAGTGAATTATGTCTTTGGTGTTTGTCTCTCAATAGATTTATTTTGTTTCAGTATGGACTGATTCAGTTTTTTCTTTGTTTTGTTAAAAAGGTACACATTTATTCTGTATTTACCCTGATCAAAACCACTTCAGTATATTTCATACACACGATTGGTGTTTTCAAAATTAACTTTGCAATTTTTTTGCTACATTTGAAGTAACTGTGACATGTATGGACATATGAAGCTAAGCAATGTCAAGTGAACTAAATGTTGTTTAGTTAATTTTGCATTTCTTATGTTAATGCATGCACATCTGGTCTTCAAATATAAATGTGAATGCATTTACGATACATGTGTACCGCTGTTGCTGTATAAAATTAATATGAGATGATGAAACTAATGCATTATTTTAACATTGAAAATATCCACCTGATGTTCAGACTGTGTGATAATAGAAACACACTAGAAGAGATCTTGCTATATTGAACAATGAGACCAGTATTTGAAAACTCATCAAGCTAGTTTTGCTTTTTAACCAAAGATTTTGAACAACACTAGGTCAGAGTAAATGAATAATCATCAACTTTAAACATTCAAGCTCGCTTAGAGTTTTACATGCAGTTAAATTAAGATAATTTTCTTAATATGAGTAATGTAAATATTTGTGTGTTTTGTCATATCCATGGATAGGATTTTTTTTCTCCATTAGGTCATTGGAAGCACCTAGTCTCATTATATAATTTGCGATACAGTTAGTATAAGCTGGGAGATTTTTAGTCATTTCCTGTTATTAATGTAGACAAGTTAATGCCATTAACCTTATTTCAGCTCACATGGCCTTAAGGCATTCGCCGATCGACAATTGACATTTGAATCCGAATCCATATTTCTGATTTGATTTTGATAAGACTTGGAATTTATGCTTCTATTATTAAGGTTTAGAACGAGTTCGATAGAGCTACACTTACTAGTGAGGTTATCAAGCATCTGACTGGCTACGCTTTTTGCCACTCTGGAGGCTACATTTATGATCACATTTTTGTCACGTTGGAACATATGCTTTTATCAATAAGATCTCGGAAGAGTTTGATAATGGTTGATATCAACACATACTAATTTGATGATCTTGCATTTGATTGACTGATTACCCACCATCCCCAACGATTTTGATGATGATCAAGATCCACGCATACTAAAGAGATGCTCATGAATCTGTTTGGCTGTAATGTTATCACTCCGTAGTTTCTGAATGTTGTGATTTCATTCAGAGTAGCATCATAAAACATAAACTCATTTGGATGTTTGTTCTTTTTCAGAAAGTCATTTCAAACACAAATTGTTTAAGTACTTTTCTGTAGAGTGAGCACATCTGCAGATGTATCAGAAAAGATTGCATTGTTGAGTAATACTAACAAGGTCTTTTTCAGAGTAATAATCTTCATTCTTGCAATATCGGTTCAATTTTGGCAAATGTAGGAACAAATAAGATTTTTAAAAATTGTATTCCGATTAATCAGTTTAATTTATTTAGCAAGAAAACTGAAACACTAGTAGGGAAAACAGGGGCTAGTTAATACCAATTTCACTTATATAAAAAATAATGTGAAACAAAGAATATTACCAGATAAACTGACAACTGCATTTTTCAGTCATGTATATGGGCATTATAATCTATAATAATATTTTCTCCAGTAAACAAATAAAGAAGAAATTTGGTGAAAAGTAACCCCCTCCGGTTCGTATCAACATGCCCCATGCTGGGGTAAGTTGATACAGTACATGGGGCAAGTTGAGACAGTACATGGGGTAAGTTGATACAGTACATGGGGCAAGTTGAGACAGTACATGGGGTAAGTTGATACAGTACATGGGGCAAGTTGAGACATCATTAGTCGTATTAACTACTGCAATTGAGCACCCTGTTACATAACTGAGATAGCTGAAAATCAAACACATTCATGATTGATAGTCACCATGCCTTACAAGAAATGTTCAGCACTGGGCCTTACCAGTGCAAGAAGCTGGAAAGTTATGAAAATCAGAAAAATGTGAATGAAATTTAAAAAACATGTTTGTCACTGTCAGATCAGTTAGGCCTGCACAGTCACATGTCATCACTAGAGTCACAGTTCTGGCAGACAAAGCTCAAACTTCCATCAGTGCATGCTTCATGTGCCCACATCTCACAAACAATGCACTGAACCCAACGCTCTCGTGACTTGCTGTTGCCATATGGCTCAGTGCAAATGAGGCAGAAATTTTCTGATTCAGAATCAGAACTAGCACTCTCACTCTGAAACAAAGGTCTACGACATCTCTTGCGAGACTGCTGTTTCATAACAGTCTGAGTTTTTCCTGTTTCTACTGCTGTTTTTTTACGTCTGTTTGCTGTCTTTTTGTCCTGGTTGTTATCTCGCTTCTGTTTGCCATCATCTTTCTTTGCTTGACTGTCGTTATTTCTCAGACCTGTGCTTTGCTTGGGTCACTCTTTAGTCAAACTTCTCGCTGTAGTGTCCTGCTCGATCAG
This sequence comes from Sinohyriopsis cumingii, assembly GCA_028554795.2. NCBI lineage: Eukaryota > Metazoa > Mollusca > Bivalvia > Unionida > Unionidae > Sinohyriopsis > Sinohyriopsis cumingii. The sequence goes on along the minus strand of JAPYKE020000727.1, from coordinate 120,578 downwards.
TTGTTTTTCTGGAGTGTCAGTAAGAATTCGTGTTCTACCTCTTTTCCTAATTGTCCGTTTCTCACTCCGTGGCCCGGCTTTAGGCAGTGGACGAATCATATGCAAAGAACCTGGACTTGTAGACGCTGATGGTTCTGGATCATTAAGCCTACTAGTAGTCTCAGTAGGGGTTGCTGCAGCTGGTTCAACAAATGATTCCATGTGGTCATTTGATACATGCAGCGTTGATGGTATTGATGTTCCCTCAACCGAACAGACCATTTCTGATGTTGATGAATGTGGTTCTTCTTCAGATTGTGAAGGTTGACCTAGGCCTACCACTTCTTGGCCTTCATCAGTGGAAGATTCAACAGCTGACCATCGAGCGGTAGAAATTGGTGCCGACGCAGGTGATGATGATTCTTCAATCGGCAACATCAATCCTTCTGATACTTTGCTAGGATCTGGTCTATCCATAACTGACGATGGCAAAAAAGCATCGTCTGAAATTCTGTTTCGATTAAAGGGATAAATTCCTGTAACTTCAAATCCTGCCTGAATATTTGTTGGTGTCATGGCTGACTTGAATGCAGGAGCACATACAGCTGGAATGTCCAGTGCTTGCATGGGCCGTCCTGGATGGGCATTGCACCAGGTGTCACACTGTGCATTATAATAGCGTTTCAGTGGAAAATAAACTGTGCAGTCAAGAGGCTGAAGCCGGTGAGAACAATGAGGTGGGAAAGATAATAAGTGCACTCCATTGTCCTTTGCAAACTGGATGTTCTCAACGGAGATGTGAGATTCATGATTGTCTAATAATAGAAGAACTGGCTGGGTAATGGATGGTTTGGTATGTTTAACGAAATGCTGAAAAGAAAGTTTTTTTTGTCATCCAACCAGATTTGTGACAGCTTCCAATGCACCCTGGTGGACCGCCATCAACAAGTCTCTCTTGGTACCTCACCCTTGGGAATATGAACATCGGAGGAATGGCATGACCCAATGCATTTATTGCACAACACAAAGTTACAAGAGTCCCCCTTTCAGCACTTGTTACAGCTCCCACCTGTTTAACACCTTTTGGTGCTAAAATTTTGCCAGGATTTTGTACTGTTGTGAGGCCTGTCTCATCAGCATTCCATATGGCCTGTGGTTGAAAATGGAAACGCTGTATAAGTTCTCCAGATTGTCCCAAAACAAATTTACATTTGTATGGTTAAAACTGGTGATACGACCGATGGAGGTGGCTTCCAGTTTACGCACTGACAGAACACTGCTGTGGCGGTTCATAAACCCTGAAAACCAATCATCACCTGCTGACAGATTAGCTTTCCAGTTGTTTGGAATCTCTTTGCTGAGGTGTACTGCTAATTCATAAGCCAGTTTTTCTGTGGTGACAAGCCAAAAAACATCTTAGATGCATCAAGCATCGGAAAACAGTTGTCTTGGCCGAGCATAGTCGGACTTTATTTCACCCTCTCCAGAAGCTGCCAGTTCTTTTTTCTTCTTGCAGAATCGATAAAGCGTCATCTTATCTATTCCAAATGCATCAGCGACTGGCCGCAGAGGTTGTTCTGGTTGAAAACTTCATCGGAAGCATGTTCCAAAACATCTAGCCCAGCTCCTCGAGCGGTTTTCCGCTTATACGTTCATACCATCTAAAACAGTAAAGTGTAAATACATGTAACTGTCAAGTACCATGCATATTCATATTCATGTTCACATTAGGCATACATTTATGCAACACTCAAGATAAAATAAATTAACACAAATAAATGGATATGAATATGAAAGATTATGAATACGAATATGAACACGGTAGATTTCGAATATGAATCTGAATCTGAATATGAAAATTAAATCACATCAAATTCATCAAAAAACGTTGAAGCACATCAAACATAGGCTTATTTCTATAAATTAATAAAATGCTTTAATGTACACATGTAGGCCCTGCAATAATGTACACATTTAAGCCTATGGGGCTAGTTGATACAGAATCAACTAGCCCCGGCACATGTGTATCAAAGATCATGTGTAATGTGTTCAAAGAAGTGTAGTCTAAAACGAAACATTTGCCTAACTTAGCATGATTTTGTACCGAATGTCAAAGCCAATTATTCTTGAAATACTTTTAGAAATATGAAAATATATATTGACAATTGGCTTTTTAACTTGAACGATACTCAGATGATTGATTTCAGCCCATGTAAATTGAAAATCATTACATGTTTCTACTTGTTTGTGTATCCATTTGCTTATGCATCTATTCATTGATGGATCTATTTGTTTATAAAAAAATAACAAAGATGGTTGAAATTTCAATGTTTTACTTGAAGAAAAAAAGGGTGAAAGTCACGCATTTGGTCTCGTGCAGTTGACATGCACAACAGAGTGTAATGTTATATTATATCCTTGCGCACAAAATGAGACATGCCTTCATAACTTGTGGGATGAACAATGTTCGTTGGTGCCGGCTTATGTGGCTAGAGAATCAAAATGGCGGATATGGAAGTACACACATTTTATGACGTCACGTGATAACAACGGATACAACAATAGTACACAGTTTTATCATGACTATGCATGACTTTGTTAAGCTGTGTATGCCTTTCTTATGAAACATCGAAAGGTTTGTTGAGTTTGTCAACCTATGTTTCAATAATCAGTCAAATGGCCAGTTTATAAAATAACAAACATTTCAAAATATTGTTTTCTTCAGATTTTATCAGTACTTTATCGTTATTGATAATTATGTTGAAAACTAGTCCTTCCCTTAGGTTAATTTATTTGTCAAATTAATTTATAATATATATTTTTCTAATATGACTTCGCACGACTCTGTCAGGCTTTGTGTGTCTTTGTCGAGCTTTGTATGACTTTGTCAGGTGTTGTATGATTGAGACATATTGAAATGTTGCATTTTCTTTCTATAATCATTCAAATTAACAATTTATCAAACAAAAAACATTTGGATACGATTTTCTTTTTATTCGAATTCGAACTTTGCCGCCAAATTTTATTGGCATAATTATGTTGAAAACTAATCCTTCAGTTTGGTTAATTTATTTGTTAGTATAATTTACAATATAAATATACTTGTCTAATATAACTTTTATGACTGTCAGACTTCGTGAAGCTTTGTGAGGCTTTTTATGCTTTGTATGACTTTGTCTGGCTTTGTGTGATTATGATATATTGCGAAAAATATGCATCTTCTTTCGATAATACATGTAAGTTAAATGTTCAATTTATAAAGTAGTAAACAGTTTACATATGATTTTGTTAGACTTTGTTATTACTTTGTCATTATTAGATTTTGAATTTGTACTATGTAGCCTAATTTTCGGTCATTTAGTTATGTTAATTCCTATCTAGATCATATTTTGTATTTTTTATGCTTTTTTTTAAATGTGATACACATGGCTGAAAATGTGACTGCTGTGACTAGATAACTCTTACCCCTGTCTAGTTCCAGCAGAGTTATCTCTCATAAATGCAATCGAGTACCTGCTTTTGTCCTTGTCAAATTGACAATCTAACATAGTTCTCTATGACAGTGTGTGACATGGATGCTGAAGTAGGATAGAAAGTATATTTATTTCACAAAATATTGGCATTGAGGTCTATGGAAAAACAATTGATACCGTGATATCTGATGACTCGTGTTGATAAAGGTTTGTTAGGGACCCAAAATGGCGATGCAAGATATGCGCTCGTTGCATCATGGGTAGGTCAAATAGGTTTCTGTAGCTCACATCTGTGATAGAATCCAAAATATCTCTGCTCAGAACCACTTAATGACTCACGGTACTAATTCAACTCCAATGGTGAACATATGGAAACACTATGATATTCAAAATTCAATAACTTAAAATTTCTGGGTGCTGATGATGAGACCTATAATTCACCATGCACAACTAACCTAGCTGCAAGCTTATGTGTGGAGAACACCATATGAGCCGTGGCATTTTGTTTAGCTACATGTGCGTGAAACACATGTTATTGATTCTGCACCAAATGAATCAGGTGCTACTTTCATTATTGAGTACTCCTAAGTCAAGCCTGTAAAAATACTAAAATTGCAACAATAGAATTTTGTCTATTTTTTTAAAATTACATATAGGATAATCTCTCAAAAGATATTTTTACTAAAATTTTAGTTTTCATTATTAACCAATTATGGACCACCAAACCCGTAAATACTCTATTATTTGTCTAGACTGGTTCACAGTTCTTTCGTATAATTAGTACCGTGTGTCCTTAACATTTGCGCTGGGAACCAATAGCCATACCTAAAATGCGCCTCAAAGCAATATTGAGTCCGGTACTTATGACATTTTTCCTGATTATACTTACTTTATTATTATTATTATTATTATTATTCATTACCACATTAAAGTTAAATATATTATCATTGCCCTATTATTGATATAGCATAACTATTGTGAGCTTGTTATTGATGTAGCCCTTTAATTATACTTAAAGAAGTCATATTTAACATTTAAGAAAATGCCCTTTACTTTTTTACTCATTTTCCTTAATGAAATTGAAAATTTTCTGATAAACTTACATCGGCTCAACTGCAATTAGTTCAAAATCTGGGTAAAACTGACAGAAAGTCTTCTACTAATTACCTGAATGAGAAGTGAATATATAATTTAATTCATACTGACGACAACCTTGTAGATTTATAATGTTTTCATTTCGCATTACTTTAAAACTTACAATGTATTTCATCTTCTCGCTTTTCACAATATAGCAGAATATCATCATCATGATCATCATCAACAACAACAACAATAGCAACAACAAAACCTAATATGTCAGTAATTTATTTCTTCATGCTGTGTCTTCATGTATATTTTATTTTATTTGTTAATCTCCATATAACTCCTTCATAAGACTGGTGGCTAGGCTGGCATTTATATGACATAATTCATGTTTCATTTGATACAATATTGTAATGCTTTCGTTTCCTAATTCTGATCTCTATATGCGTACTGCAGTTTTTTTTTTGTTGTTTTTTTTAAAAATAGTTATAAGTAAAGTGCTTATACTTATATCTCTGAGAAAAGTGATATTTGCTAAAATCTACAGATTACTTGAAGGTTTTAATTGGATTCATTTTTTTTGGATAAGAAAGCTGAACGTCTTAAAAGTTGAAGAAAAAAGGTTGTAGATTGGAAGAAAACTAAAGCAAATAATATCATCAGTATAAACAGCAGTATTAGTAATGTTTGTATTTCTCATGAACTGACTCGGAAGTAGTAAATGGGGGCACCCTAGCCTCAATGGGAATTAGCATTACAGACAGGGTCCCGGCACTCTAGCCTCAATGGAATTGAACATGGGAATAGAGTTTGGGCCTGTCTAGGGACAAGGGGAATTGAACAAGGGAATAGAGTTTGGGCCTGTCTAGAGACAAGGGAAATTTAACATGGGGAATAGATCGTGGGACAATGGGAAATTTAACATTACGGTAACCCCTGGGGATATAGCCTCAAGGGAATTTAACATGGGAAAAAGTCTTGGGCAACTCTAGCCTCAAGAGGAATTTAACATATGGAAATTGAACATGGTGGGTCTGTATAGCGTCAAGGGAAATTGAACATGGTGGGACTGTCAAGGGACAATGATGGTCGAGGGTCAAACACAACAGAGACAGAGACATACATACACTAGTACAAGCAGGAGATTTATATATAAAGCATTACCAAGACCTGAAATCTTGCTGGGGTGTTCAAAAATTTGCATAATTGTAATGATGCTATAAATAGCTATAATCACGGAAATGCTCAACGACAAAATGGATGTGACTAAAAGTAACGCTAAAATGACGAAATTGTCCCAGAATTTAAAGGAAAATAAACATATCCCCGAAAATTAAGTTACAATGGTTTAGACTAAAATGGATAAAATTAGTAACTACTTACAATAGCAACTTGTGTGACGATCGTGGATAATTACCTATGTATCTATAATTAGCTGAAATTCATATGAAATCCCACTATCTATTTATAGCTCCAACTTGTGGGTTATTCCTTTGGAAAATCCCACTATCTTTTTATAGCCTCAGCTTGAGTGACCTCCCTGTTTATGAACTCTAGTACATATGTATAGCTACAACCTGTGGAAATCCCCAAGTCCATATTTATTTCCAGCGTCAGTGACGTCACTGTACTGAACACTAGGGATAAATGTCAACAGTGTTGCAAGTGGTTGACCTGAATACACGCTACTGTAGGTAGGTAGGTAGAATGTATTTGATAGGGATAAAGGGAGTTTTATAGGGACAAACAGAGACCAATGCACACACACACACACACACACCACAGAGGGAAGAAGAAAAAACAAACCCAAAATATACTATTCACACAGGGAAGAGGAAAAAACCAACAAATATACTATCCAGACGTTCTTACACTAACACACACACACAGATCGAAGAATAAAACCAAAATTAAAATATACTATCCATACAAACGTACGCTAACGCATACAAATCCCAAATATACTATCCATACAAACGTACGCGAACGCATACAAACCCCAAATATACTATCCATACCAACGTAAGCTAACGCATACAAACCCCAAATATACTATCCATACAAACGTACGCTAACGCATACAAACCCCAAATATACTATCCACACAACGTCGCTAACGCGTACAAACCCCAAATATACTATCCACACAAACGTACGCGAACGCATAAAAACCCCAAATATACTATCCACACAACGTCGCTAACGCGTACAAACCCCAAATATACTATCCACACAAACGTAAGCGAACGTATAAAAACCCCAAATATACTATCCACACAACGTCGCTTACGCATAAAAACCCCAAATATACTATCCACACAACGTCGCTAACTCATACAAACCCCAAATATACTATCCACACAACGTCGCTAACGCATACAAAACCCCAAATATACTATCCACACTCGGGAGGAAGAAGAAAAAAAAAACAAATATACGATCTACACAACGTATGCAAACACACACACACACATACACACACACACACACACACACACCACAGAGGGAAGAAGAAGAAAACCATTATACACTATCCACACGGAGTGAAGAAATAACGCTTTATATATGCTATCAACAGAGAGTGAAGAAAATAACCCATTATATTCCATCAACACAGAGTAAAGAAGAAAAAGTTTTTTGAAAGCACCTAAGCCCTCACCTGCAATGACCAACTCTGCCAAACACCTACACCCCACCCCCAACACTACAAAACCCATTTAACCCGTTATTTTATGGCATCAGTGTGTGATTTAGGAAACATCAAGACACAAAATGATGGATGAATAGACTGACTATTGTTTACCGACTATGCCTAAAGAGCGTGCGTGAAGGAAAACATCCTTCCATTTCAATTCTAACTAAAACATGATCCAGAGGGATAGAGAGAGGTGAAAGAGCACAATTTCATAAAGTGTGAGTAAAAACAAAACACGCCATCCTTATTATACAATGTCAAGACCAAGAGATACTTACGTTTTCTTTCTGGTCTATTCTCTTTTAGAAGGTAGTAGAAAATTTCACATCAGGGCCAACGCATCGGCTCACATTGTCAATTTTTCCATTTCCATGTCTTCACTGGCACAAGTTCTTCCTCATCTTCAATTTCTTCTTCTTCTGAATCCCTCTTCTCTTTTTCGTCTTGTTTCTGTTTCTTCTCTTTTCTCTTAGGGCACTCTGAATCCCAGTGTCCTTTCTCCTGACAACGATATTAGGTATCTTGACTTTTGTCTCTCTTTCTTAGACGAAGCAGGTATTCTGGAGACAAATACCCATTTACCTTTGCAGATATAGCATGCTTCATCAGCACTTACACACTTTCGTATGACTCTCATCAAATCAACGACCAAAAGAGTAACTTTGTTTGCCACTTTCGCCTGTGAATTATGCTTTCGTATGACTTTTAGCATATATTTGACCAGCAGTCGATCTGTGCTGACTCTTCCATCTTCTTGATCGTTTGAGAGTGGAATGAATACTCTGACGCAAAGACACTCTCCTTATATACAGGGACCTGCTGCGTATGAAACCAAGTCAAATGTAATTTTGCAATAAGATGAAACGATTTCATTGAGAAAGTAAAAGGCAATGACGTGCCGTGTCGCCTCACACAAGACCTGAAGTGTTAGCTCAGATCCGTGTCAGCGATTTCGAAGACGACATAACTGAGCTTTAATCAATGCTCTCCATTTTGCCACAAAACCACGAGTCCTGATTCACGCCAAAAGAAATTTCGTTCGGTCCATAAAAAATAGTATCACATCTGAGAAACGCAAAAACGAACTTCCAGAAAACTGAGAACGACGGTTTACACCTACAACGTGAAATGTATGAGTTCAAGTAGTGCGTAAAACTTAGTCAAATTAAATTTTTATAGTTAAGACGAAACGATCTCTTTTCGAAGAAGAAAGCAGACACCAAGCGACAATGGCGATCAGTGTCACACAACACTTTTCAAAATGTGTATTATTAGAGGTTTGTTCTAGCGATCTGCACGGTTAAATTAAATGTTGATGTATTTTGCAATAAGACGGACACAATTTCCATGGGATCGCCCCATGGTACCGTTGTTCGTACATTAGTTTAATTTTTTTTAAATATTTTTTTTATATAAATCGCCTATAGGAGAGACCCAGTAAAGCATGGCCATTCTCGTCACTGTGTGAATAGCTACTCAAGTCAATTCGAAGTGAACGCGGTAAGAAAATAAGTATAGCCAATGAAATGGCTTACAACGGGTGATGCATTATTTTGTTCTAAGACTGTGACATAATAATCGCTACGCTCTTGCCTTGCTACCATTACAGTGCAGACAGACTGGAATGTGAACTTACAAGCCCTCTTTCTGTATTGTACCATTTCTTCTTACCACATCAAAATACTGAGCGTCACAGTATTGGTTCGCGTTTTCAAGCTGACCATTTTTTTATATATATCTTACTTAAACATTTTAACATAAACACTCACACTCACATCGGTAGAGTCAGAACAGACGTGTTACAGTATTGAGGGCATGATATCTTTTTTTTTCTTCAAACTAATAAATTTGGGGTTTGTATGAAGTAAAGAACCGAAAGTACAGTGAACCTCAAGGATGATGACCCAATCTGTCTGTCTATTGATGCGTGTATTTACTTAAGAAGAAATATGACCTCTAAAACACAAAGAGATACGGCAAGCATAATTAGAATGAACACAACGATGTTTTCCTTCACGCCCGTGTAATTTAGAGTTTCAATCCTCTTTCTAGACAAACTTGGTCTCCTTTTGTAGGGTTTGAAATAAAAAAAAATTGAAAAATCTTAAGCACTTTGCTATAGATAATTTCATCAACAGACTAAACAACATAAATACCGTTACAACACCAGAAAGCCTTAAATCTTATATCAAAAAGAAATGCATCAAAAAATTAAAGATTAACGATAACTAACCAATGAAACCGAATTTAACAAAGGCAATGACATGTGAAGAAATGCCTCTCACTTTGGAAAGGTAGGCGAATGTACTCTGTCATGCACCATCAACTTGAAAAAAATTATGAACAGAGAGAAAGCTGAATTCAAAATTCATTTTCTTTTTAAATTGTTTCGTTTCTTTTTTCTTTTTTGGAACAAATCTAATCACTAATATAGAGTGGAAAAGGGAAAATGCACATAAAAGCTTTGATAGTTCTGAAAAAATGAGGGGATATTCCTAACGTTCATAATCACCTATATATGCTTGGACTTGTCTGTGACTTATCCACAAAACAAGATGTACATATTTCTGGTCAAGCTGCAAGTGTGTGCGTGTTTTGAAAAATGGTAAAAATTGGATATACAATTTTCTCGTGACACTTATAAAGTGAAGAGTCTGTGCAAGTGTCAAAAGCCAAAGTCATGTAAGTTTTGTATTTTGTACGGCTTGTAAAGATTTCCACTTTAGAAAATGTGAAGTATCACAAGTTATTATCACAAACAGAAGTGGGACATAGGGGCTTGCAAGAAAGAAAATAACCCAGACAGTTGGTGTCATCAAGAATGCTAGAGACGGTACCCGAACTTGCTTGCTTGCTTACTTGAATTAAAGTGATTTTCGCTCCAATGGAGCATGTATCACTGGTTTAATCACGCACCGCGTGATTTTTAATTACTCCTGGGGGAAGGAAAGAGAGCCTCATCCCCCCAGGCTTTTATGTACTCACAGACTACTTTTAAATTTAGCCACTCAAGGTGTAGGAATAACTAGTCCTTAACAACCTGACGGAAAGGCTTTAAACATGAGTATCAGCAGAGGGGGCGAATCGGACATTTTGTCCAATCGTCATTTGGTTTAATTAATACTTTCTGCACTCAGCGGATCCAGCGTCGTCAGCGCCTGGTAAAAAAAAAACGACGTCTTCGTCGGGGGGGGGCAAATCGAACGTCATTTAGTTTAATATACTTTCTGCGCGCCGATCCCAGCGTTGTCAGCGTCCGGTAAAAAAGCGCGACGACCGCGTTGATGTCATCGCCCCCTCTGCTGCTAAGTGGTTACAATGAAAATTATTTACAACTAACCGAATATTTGGTCAAGTCCGATACGATATCGTGTCCGAGGATCATGTAAATTTATCGTTACAAATCCATGTGGGGTCGACTGAGCATGACTAAAAAAGTTTCGAAAAACATTAAAGTCCATGTCACCGCCGCACCATGTCTGCCAAATATTTCGTAGCGTGTGTGTATCAACGCCGTTGAACACAGCAAGAATATTACAGTTATCTCTGATTACTTTTGGAATCTGAGTGTATCGTTGAGTGACATATATCACGTCAGTGTTTTTATGCCTGCCTCTGGAAAATATCCTAGCTGGGTTTTTTTGATTGTCTAACATAACATCATCGTACACGACTAGATTGTTAACGTCGCCATCAATATCATCAATACCTGGTGCATCATTGATATCTGTAATAAACTCAATAACATTTTTTTCAGTGATCGCTGATGCATTCTCGTTAAAATCTTTCAACACCTCGTAGCATCGTTGATCATCTACGCTAGGGGCGATTAAATACAACTTATCCCACTTCATCCATCTCATTAATAAATTAAGTAACAATTGCGTCTTGCCGGATCCAGATGGTCCGATGATAATCATCCGGATCGAGTTTGGTAACGCTGCAACATGCTTAACTGGTTCTCTTGTTTTAGTCGCCGAAAAATCAATTATATTCATATCTCTATACATAAATTATGGATCTATATTGTGTGAAGTGTAGAGTGCGTACTGGCACAAATGATATGACAACCGTTACAAAAAGAAATAACAGATCGGCACTTACTGGTAAGTGTGTACAATGCGGTATAAAGAAATTTAGATTTATTTCTATTAGACCCGGGGATGTTTTAAAAAAAGCGAGGAGGTGATATTGCAGCCAAGTTATCAAAACTCCCCGGAACACCGTGGGCAAAGTATCCAGGAGAAAAGCACCTCCCAGGATATAGCTACTGTGGCCCCGGAACACGATTAGATATCAGACTCGATGATCAAAATCAACCCCGGCCCGGTGAGTATCCAATAAACGCTATCGATAAGGCGTGTCATGCTCATGATGTTGCTTACTACAAAAGTAGCGATCTGCAACAGCGTCATATCGCGGATGTAAAATTAATTCACGCGTTAAATGCTATTCCTCATAAATCCTTCAAAGAAAAATTGGCCTCATGGTTGGTAAAATCGGCTATGAAAGGTAAATTAATGATGGGCGCTGGTAAGTAATAACAACAAGGAATCCATCTATTATTCTCCGAGAGGATACTGGAAGGGGAAGGCCGCAATTGGTAAGCTTGCAAGCGCTGCAAAAGTAACGAGGGCCACTGCGGCTAATTGGTTATCCAAACAGGCTATATGGCAAATCTATCTACCACCGCCTAAACAAATCAACTTCTCGCGCTTTGATGTCAGCGTACCTAATGAAGTTCATCAAGCTGATATACTATTTCTGCCGCATGACAACGGTTACAAATACGCGCTAACCGTAGTTGATGTTGCGAGTCGATACAAACAAGCGGAACCGTTAAAAACAAAGTCAGCAACTGAAGTAGCCGATGCGTTTGAGCGGATTTATCGAAGAGGTCCTCTGCGTTGGCCAAATCTATTACAAGTTGATCCTGGTAGTGAATTTCGCGGCGCTGTTTTATCAACGCTGAAACATCATAGCGTCGCGGTACGACGAGGTCATACTGCGCTACATCGTGATCAGGCAATTGTTGAACGATTCAATCGGACTCTTGCTGAACGGTTATTTGGATATCAGTACGCAAAAGAATTCATCCAAGAAAAACGATCTCGTGAATGGGTCAAAAGGTTACCAGGCGTAATTGCAGCGTTAAATAACGAGATTACCCGAGCAATCAACATGAAGCCCAGCGACGCGATTAAACAAAAGTATATACCCAAAAGATCAAAAATAAATAACGTTTCCAAGCCGATTCTCGGCGATGTCACTGTTAGATATCTATATGAACCAGGAGAGCTTGAAGGCGGTAAAAAAAGAGCTACTGATCCTATCTGGAGTGTTACCACACATAACATATCAACGATAACACGATCAACTGATAGACCACCGATCTATAGACTGGATTCAACTGCCCCACAGCGGGGGTTTACACGCGAGCAACTACAAGTGATACCTGACGATACTCAATTGCCCCCGCGTGGTCTTAACTAGCGCCGTTGCGTCTATTACACTCAAGACAGGTCAACCTCACATTGTTTTTGACATGACCGAGACTGTTATCGATCCTGTCCACGGTAAATTGGCGAGCGTCTTTATCCGAATAACGCCAACTCATTATGCAATTACAACTCGCGCAGTGATTATTCTGTTGTTGTCGTAGCGAGATTATTAATTCGGCATCAATATCAAAACGCCGCTGTTTTTTTTTATCCTGTTGGCGGTAACCCGAGAGTTTTCTATCAATGACGCTTGCATCGATGATGTCGTTGGTGACTTTGTCGGTGACTTTGTCACCGGCTTCGTCAATAACAATTCTTCGAAGCTGATTTATCCTCCGTACTCTGGACACTGCAAGATAGACTAGATTTGACCATTCGATGCGATTATCAACTATCCAAACAATTGTATCCGTGATAGTCAATCCCTGCGAGGAATGTATTGTTGTTGCATATCCTAGCGTCCACGGGGACTTATTAGCACGTAGCGCGTCCTCGACGACGCTGATATCAACGAGCACGATATCATTCAGCACAAGAATTTGTTTTTTTGTCCCTGACGCTGTCGGGCCTGGAATTTCAACTTCAGTGTTCTGCCGCCGTGTATCCGCGGGCCTATAACACAACGGCACTGGGCGCGTTGGAAACTTTTCCTTATGCAACGTAAACAACTTTTGCTGAAGTGTGTCTCTGACTATCTTTCTACTCGCTACAATCAAATCGTTTGGTCTCCATGTTTCCCAGAATTCATTTAACGGCGTTTCCGGAATCACCTCGCGGACTATTTCACATTGAACTCTATCCGGCTGTAATCTGATTAATTTCTTAACCTCGCGCAGTTGTTCATCAAGTGCTCGGTAATCAGTATCGGTTTCTTCATAATAGTCCACAAAACCCTTTAACCAATCATGTGGACCCTCGCCGACAAATGGTGGTGGTTGGCCATGATCTCCGCACATTATCACCGCTGTATTCGCGCGCAGCAACCACTCAAGAAACATTTGTAAAACATCTAACGAAACAGTACATATCTCATCCCAGATGATAACCTCAGAAATAAATTTTTCACCCATTCGATCAGGAGTCCACTCACCGCCGCTGTATCGAAAAAAGCTGTGATAAGTAACGGCGTCAACATTTCGTTGTTTTATCTCTCGCGCTAGTCTATGGGTTGGTGTAAGCACGATCATACTTGCCCGCGTTCGAAATAATTCAATTGCCCGAGTCGTCTTTCCCGACCCGCCACAGCCGCTTAAATAAACTGTTTTGTATCTACAAATTGGATCAGAACACGGTGGTGCATTAGACCATTCTGATAGATTATCACCGCGTAAGTAGTTGTTCTCAACGGTGACATCTGCTGACGGGGAATAATCGCGTCGTATTTCATTTTTAATTCTCCATGTACCCCAACTCTCGTCCGGACTAGTAAACTCGGCTATGTTTCCCTTATACTTTACGTCAATATAAAATGAATCAATCGCAACTCTAACTGCGGTGTCGGGAAATCTATTTAACATTGAAAATAAATTTATGCAAGCATAACCCAGCATAGACGCCCTCAAATGCGGGTATGCTGGGCTGTCTCCATCGCTGTAAGTAACAACTGTATCCAACCTTGTTCCATTGGACAAGAAAGCTGTTTTGCAGTTCACGTATCTATTTTTCGCCACTGCGTCCTTGATTACGAAATCATATTCTGCGTCATCTATAATCAGCCGTGAGCAATATCGTTTATAGTCGCAGTTTTTTTCCACCTTGTGTGAACTTACCAATTATTCTTCTACCGAGATTTTTTGCCTCGCGGTTTCGTTGGTTGAATATCTTTTTGGACCATTCGACGATATATTCCTCGTCGGCATCAATGTGTTTTCTGGACTCGTCAATTATGCTATCTAGACGCTCCGGTTCTGGTAACCAGACTTCAGTCTGCGCCCGGTATGATATAATCGCGTCACTGACAATCAACGAAACTAGCATTTTACAATCAATCATATACCGTAGCAGCGCTATTGGCAGCCACTTCTTTTCAGTCATGTGTCTACCGATCCAAATATAGCAACAGCGATGAAGTCCTGCCGCGAATTCAAATGATACTATACGAGCGAATCCGGTTAAATCAAAATCAGGCAGTGGTCCATTAATAGCAACACGAGTCATTTCATGTCTGGGGTGTCCAAATCGTTTAAAGTACTCAGCGGCGGATCCATACCCGAGAAAACTCGCTGGATAACAGGCAACCATATCAACGGAAATCATAGCGTCGCGGTTGTATCTAGTGTTCCATAGTCCACCGTGATAGTATTCCAAACAATTGGATTGTACATCCGGTAGAAATTCCTTGCGTGTTGGTCTCCACGCATTTTTCCTTGCTGCAACATGAGCCGCAACCGATGGAATTGTAAAACAATTTGTTAGCAGTTGTTCATCATGCTCTTCAAATTCCATGGCGGTTTTTTTCATCTTGTTGTGAAACGCTTCAGTGCGATATAATTCGCCATTTGGTCTTACAAACTGATCAAAGGTATCCGCATCGTTTTCAGCGCTGCGAAGTAACCACACTGATACAGGGTCGTTTTTACACAAGTAGGCAATAGCATCAAATAGTTTCCTCTCCGCGAGAAAACCATCCTGTATAAATTCCCCCGGGATATACTTTACTGTTCTATCCCGTGGAAATATTGTGATCGCGGACGTCCATGCGTGTTCGTTATGATCAATAATTTTGATTGGGGCTCCCTTTGATTTGTACTTTGATTCGTATAATACTTCACCGGTTATCGTTGTAACGGTTATTGGAAATCTCAACGACGTTTCTAATCTCGCTGTGTCGCTGATGGTTGCTCCTCGCTCCTTTACGGTTAGTTCCCATTGGTTGATTTTGCTACGTCGTAAATCAGTCAATTTGTTTCCTCGACATGCATTTGTAAAATGCTCTATTATTCGTTCTGCTACACAATTTATCCCCGTTGACTGTTTCATCGGCGCTAGTTTTCCGATATCAGGTTTCTTATTTAACGGGTATATTCCATAAACAACTGCTGTTTCAGGATATGCTCGTTCATAGTATGGTTTGTCAATTCCGGTTAACAGCCCCGGCTTGGAGTCGCGGCTAACAATGACTGTTTTCTTGTCGCTGAGAACTGGTTCAAATTTATCACGTATGATCCAATTACCTGATTCCACCCGGACAATGAATTTTACTCTGAAAAAATACTTTTTACCGTCAAGGTGTGATATTATCGTTGCTGCGCGTTTGTCGTTCATGGTAGCATCAACAACGCCATCAATTCGAAATGTTGACCAACTATGAGATGCACAATCACGCTTAAATTCATTGATACAATCACGGATTTTATTTAACAGGGTTCTATCGTTTATTAACGCTTTTGGTGCGTCCTTGAGGGCTCTATCGAGATTGAACTTAATATTTTTCCAGGGCGTAATTGCTGCTAATTTCTTGAACTCCTCCTCCATATAATTAAAACAAGTATTTAAATGAAAGAATATAGTATAATGAATCACTGCAAATGGTTGATGATTGGGTCGACAACCCCGTGCAATAAATCATGTAGAGGTGAATTCTGCGGGTATCATTTACAAAGCGTTCGTAATGGTTCTCTTGGCCCCCTCCCGTGCTTGGTTTGCCACGTTGGTGTAAGAGGAAAATCACAGTTGTGTATCAATTGTGGAGGAAAGCGATACAGAAAACTGATGGAATAAATTGTCTTTACAAACAACTGTAATATTCTGTTTTATGTTTCATCGAAGTATTTAGTGTTGTTTAAACGCTATTGATAGCGTTTTTTAAGTAATTTAACAAAATATAATAACACACCTTGTGACTGACGCGGTTGTATTAGTCACCTTATATATAAGCCGACTCGTTATAAGCCTGGGGCTTTCCAAAGCCAATTCAACCAATCAAAACTAACCCACGCTCTTGACTCGTGCGTGTGGTTGTCTTTTGTTCACAATCATGCAACCGGGTTAATTTAATTGGGTTGCTTTTGATTGGTTGAATTGACCGTAGAGTTCCGCCCCGCCGTTTTATGTCTGTGCCGTCTTGTGCCGTCCCATCATTAATTAAGTACATGTAGTGATGTCCCCCCAAGCATATCTTCTGGGCGGTCTACGATGACGTTTGTCACCCTAGGCCTCCCTCCCGGAGAAGTATGTTTCGGGGTCCCCTTGGGCTCAGATGGATGCGAAGGCACCCAAGGGGTTCCAAGATGTGTTGTTGATGGCTTGTCCTTAATTAAGTTAATTAAGTAACCTCTGGGTCTCTCTGACGTCATAGGGCGCCAGCGAGATTGCCAAATGGGTTATAATTCTCTAGGCAGTAAAGATGTTAACAGCACCTTTATGTGCCTAGAGATCATTTTGTAAAATAATTTTTTTTATATTAGAAATAAGATGTTTATAAGAATATGGATATCGAAGACATCAATAATATATTAACCGAGATTTCAAAATTAAAAAATCAAGGAATTGAATTATCTGATAGTCTCAACAGCGAAAGAATATTATCCGATTATGAAATTATTAACGAACAATCGAGACGGGGGCGTTTTACCCTGGCCCGCGAGTACGCTTTTATAAAACGATTACAACATACGATTAATGAAAACCTGTACCTCAATGACGTAAATGCATTCATTGGGCTATTCACTGCCGTTGAAACAATACGAAAAAAACTTGGACGTGCCTATGAACGACGCCGGGAGATTTCTAGTAAGATTAAAAACATTAGAAAGATTATAGACGAAAACTCCGTGGAGCCCCCAATTTAATGGCATACCTGTTCACGTAGCGTACGGAAGTGGCGCATCGTTGTATATATTTCCCCCCCCCCCCCGATAGGTCGTGGTAACGTTTTAATTACAATAGTCCTGTAATACTAAAATAGTAAGACGATTGCGTCTGACGCGACAGGTGTTCGGGTATATTCCTGCCACAGGATTGAAAATTGATGACTCGGCGGGAAATTAGAAATTGCGGAGCAATTTGCAATAATGGTAGGTGAATCACTTACTACTCGGCTAGCCAGAGAGCGGCTAGCAGCGATTAAAAAGTTCATACCGTTACGAGACAGGGTCCGAAAACAACTTCAAACGCGGCAACAACTACAAACTGATTTTGCTGTTGGAAGCGAGCAACTCTTTGCCCCGGTAAAAAGCGCAACTGTGCCCGTCCTCGGTGCGCTTGAAAAGATAGCAGCTCAGACCGAACAAACAAAAAAGTCTCTGGAAACACTTCCTGCGAAAATAGCAGTCGCTACAACACACCAGCGGCGAAGACCACCACCACTCGCTATAACGGACCCACAAGAACCTTGTGTTACAATGGCTGATGAAGAAGAACTAGGCGCTACTGCAAGAGCACCAGAAGAAGAAATACCGGAAGAAATACGGGAAGAAATACCGGAAGAAATACCGGAAGAAATACAAGAACAGGAGGGGATAAAGGAGAATACACCCCGTAATGTACTTACAAAGTCCGCAATAGATCGAATTAGAGCCTTCGACAGCGAGGAAGAATTGATTAATTTTATTGTTGTAAACTTTGATAAGGATTTTCGAGAGGGGTATATCAAAAAAGGTTACGAAAAGTATATAAAGTCGACGGATAGTTGGGCAAGAATTGTGTATTTAGCAAGTAAATATAAAAATACATTACACGGTGATACCGATTACAAAGCATTCCTCGATAAGGTTAAAAGTAGGAAACCAAAAAAAGGAAAAGGATACAGCGGTGTGGTTGAAACCGCTAGTGTTACTTGTCCTGGTAATGTTCTCAGTGATATATCACGGCTGGAAGTACTAATCGGAGGAAAACGAGCCGGAAATAACTCTACGGAAATAATCAATGAGGCCGCTGATATTTGCAGGCGTTTATTTGCAGGCGGTATCATGGACATTAATGTATATCGAGAACTCATTGACGAACTCGTGGATGATTGACCAATCAATCACTGGTGATCAATCACTAATTGGAAAACTGGTGTTTTTATAATAAAGATGATCATACACTACAACCATGATAAACCAGTCAGCGTCTACGTGGTAAACTCACGATTGCCTGTATACGGCGCGTGGTACGGAGATGGTCTCGGTAGCACCATTGCGGGGTTATTTACAAGAATGGCTCCAAAAGTGGCGCCGTTAGCTAAACAATTATCTATGAAAGCCATTGATGTTATTCGTGATAAGGGAATCAGCGCTATTGGAGATGTTGCCGGAAAGGCGTTTTCTGCAGCAAAGGACAAACTAATGTCGTTGGTGAGAAGAAAAAAACAAACGCCGCTGCGTTCTACAACAGTGATGCCTGCAAATGTCAGCAGGGTAATAAATAACGCGGTGAGAAAAAAAACTAGCGTCGATGGCTTCGCCATTGGCGACTTCGATGACTCCGCCGATGGCTTCGCCGATGATGGCAACGACGGAGTCGTCGTCCACTGATGCAACAACCAACGCGCTCATGAACGCGATAGCGGGAAGTGGTCTTAAACCGAAACGAAGACGACGCTGAAAATCGTAGATTAGTTTGCAATTGAAAACATCAAGATGATAAATAATAAAATGTTTGCGCGAACCGCTGATCCCGCGTTTGATATGGACGCCCCAGTGCGCAGGGATGATTCTGTCCGTGATTATCAATTTTATTCCTATCAACCACCACAAGCCGACCTACGATCGCGAATTGAACTTCAAGTCCATGATACCAGTAAATACTTTTTGCCGTGTGAAGCGTTTATCGAAATCGAGGGAGAACTCGTGACAAATGTTGCCGCTAATACACCATACGCAGATGACCCTCGTGTCCGAGTTGGCTTCGTCAACAACGGTATCATGGTGTTATTTGAGAGTGCCAGATATCTTATTGACGGGTGAGAAATTGAATCAATAGAACGCGAGGTTGATGTTGCAACGACGATAATTGGGCTATCAAGATACTCAGATGGTTATACAAAATCGGCGGGCCCATCTATGATGTTCGCAAAGGACGTTACTGATAACGCTGACCATCTTCAGTACATTAACGTGCTGACGGAAAGAAATAACGCAGTTGACCCACAGGCTGAAGCAGCTAACCCAGACCGCAGGGCAAGACCAGGCGCTGATTTCACTATTATAAAAAGTATTAACGGTAATTACAATCTAGGATTTGCAACACGAGTAGGGATGTTGCAAGGACCACGCCGACATTTTTCATGCGCGATTCCACTCCATCACATATTTGGATTTTGCAGAAATGTCAGAAAAGTTATCTATGGGGCTAAACATACAGTAGCACTCGTGCGAAGGGGCGATGATAACAATGCAATATGGCATGCTGCTGGCGTCGATAACGGTAAAGTCGTTTTAACTAAAATAGCATTGTGGATGCCGGTGTTGACTCCATCAGCTACCACGGAAGCACGATTGTTATCATTTATGGA
This sequence comes from Sinohyriopsis cumingii, assembly GCA_028554795.2. Lineage (NCBI taxonomy): Eukaryota > Metazoa > Mollusca > Bivalvia > Unionida > Unionidae > Sinohyriopsis > Sinohyriopsis cumingii. The sequence continues at coordinate 100,409 of JAPYKE020000727.1, read as the reverse complement.
ACAGGGGGGAAAATCATTATTGAGTTGGCTAGCGGTAACAACTAATGCTAAAGAGGATAATGTCGCTGATACATTTACATGGCACCTGGCATCAAAACAAGGCGTTTCAGCTCCACGTCACATATTTATAGCGCTACAGAATATGATATTTGATCGATTAGGAGTCAGGGAGGTTTCGCTGAGAATAAACGGACAACAGGAACCATCCGAGGATATACAGCTTGATTACGACAACAACCATATCGCACGTGTGTATCATCGATTGCTGTCATATATGGGTCGTGATCAAAACGTCGACACTGGTTTGCAAATATCACAACTTGATTTTAAAAACCTGTATCCGATTTATTACTTTTCGTTGGAACATCTTGATTTAACGAGACAATCCGTCGTTGATATACACTTCCGAGCTCGTATAGCCCCGGGTGGTGTTAATTATAGAGCGGTTGCTGTCATTCTCAGCGATAAATCAATGCTGTTGGAAGGTGTTGGTGGACGAATGAGAATCGTTGATGCACCAGTGGAAAATATGTAATTAAAAACATAAATGTTTTACAATAAAAATGTCGTATAGTGTTGTCAGTGTAGAGTTGACCGATGGTCAAGTCAAGAAATTACAATCAAAGTCCGCTAAACAATGTGGAACCACAATAACGTTAAAGCCGTCACAGATGACTGGTGGCAAGCATAAGATATCGTTGACGGCGCGTCAAATAAAACATTTCAATGATGCAATGAAGAATAAAAAGGGTATTCAAATAACTTTCTCAGCCGCAGCAATCAAAAACATGGAAAAGACCGGTGGGATATTTCCGTTGTTAGCTGCGATTCCGGCGTTGATTGCCGCGGCCGCACCAGCAGTGGCGAAGGCGGCGGCGTTGGGTGCCGTTGGTACCGCGGCGGGAATGGCATTGAAGAAGGCAACCGGGAGAGGCTATAAAAAAAAGAAACGAGGACGATCCGTAGCCGGAAAGGGTCTAAGACTACCGGGAACCCCGTATTCATGGTACTCGGGGAAGGGTCTAAGACTACCGGAAACCGTTTATTAACGCAAGAGTCTATGGTTCCGTTATCCAATTTTGATTTAATAGATGCCGCAGACGCGTTAGCGATAAAAAAACTTTAGAGGTGTTTTTATGAGGGATCAATTACCGACAAAACCAAGGAATATTGAAACCGGTATAATTAACCTCGATAAATCCTCCGGAGCGGGAACTCATTGGGTTGCATACGCAATTGATCCGCGTGTGATCGTCTATTTTGATTCATACGGGTTAGCCCCGCCAAACGAGTTCATGCGGTATATCCGGGCGTGTTCAGCCCCGGTTTTTTATTCCACGCTGCCAACACAACAATTAAGTGACCCACCGATATGTGGCCGTGAGGTATTGAACGTACTCGCGGCGATTTCATCATCGCGGAAACCACCTCATGTGGTTGTAATCGAATACACTAGTGGGAAATTTAGAGACAATTACATTAGATAACAATGATTGATATCTGGGGACGACCGGTTTCGGCGCTCAAAAAAATCCACGGAAACGCCCGCCACCGATGACATAAAAAAACTAATCGAGGATGAAATCGCTGATACGTTAAATCTAACCAGTGTTGACCCGGGCGAAATAGTTGTATTTCAAGACCGCCAGGGTAAATTGAAATCCAGTAATGTGTCACTTGACGACGTTTTAACACGACAGCGTAATGCCGCCGAGAACACTATCGCGCTGTATACCAGCGACGGACGACTCAAACCGGGTGAACATCTATCGACGATAACGGATAGGGTAACATTAATCCAAGACGGTTTTATGATGTTAGATAGATCGGTGACCAAACTTGACGCGCAGGTGAATAAATTCGCCGAGGTGGAAAAATCTGTCACAGGTATACAACTCACTACCGCTAGTTTTTTTGGAGCCCCCCCGGTGACCGAACCGAATATTGCAACAATAAAAAATACTATTTCGGAGTTTACAACGCTGTCGGGCCAATTTTACACGTTACGAAAAAATGTTAACAGGATCGATGACTACTTTGATAAATTCTTTGGTAAAAAAAATACCAAGCTGGATGAAATTACAACAACTATAAATGATATCACTGCGTATGGACAGGAAATAAAAACAATCAAAACTGATGTTGCAGCGAACAAGAATAATGTAGACGTGCATACACAGGAAATAAAAACAATCAAAACTGATGTTGCAGCGAACAAAGGGAATATAGACGCGCATACAGGGGAAATAAGAACGATCAAAACTGATGTTGCAGCGAACAAAGGGAATATAGACGCGCATACAGGGGAAATAAGAACGATCAAAACTGATGTTGCAGCGAACAAAGGGAATATAGACGCGCATACAGGGGAAATAAGAACGATCAAAACTGATGTTGCAGCGAACAAAAAAAATGTAGATGCGCATACACAGGAAATAGGAACGATCAAAACTAATGTTGCAGCGAACAAAAAAAATGTAGACGCGTATTGGGGGGAAATAGGGACAGTCAAACTTGATGTTGCAACGAACAGAAGGAATGTAAACGCGTCTACACAGGAAATAAATATACTCATTACTAAGGTTACAGCGAACAAGAGTAATATAGACGCGCATACACAGGAAATAGGAACGATCAAAACTGATGTTGCAGCGATTAAAGACAAACTACCGAAAATGAGAGAGCAATTTGAAAAAATAAAAATCCCTCTTGAGAACGCCATCAACACAGTATACACAATTCGGCATGGATCATTCACTTGGACAGCTTCTACGCATAGTATAGTAAATATTACCGCAACTGTTAAGGGCATTTATCGATTGACACTGGTTTCAATGATGCAGTTTAATATATCATCGTCGAGTTCATCCGGGTTTAACAGTACAATATCAACAATCATTGACGAGGATGCAACTGAACGGTTTACAATTTATGCCGTTGATAGAAATTTAACCAGGGCAAACATTACATGGTATGTGGAATTTGTAGTGGATCTAAGTAAGTAATTGAAAACACTAGTTCTTTTAAAATAAAAATGACCACCAAGGTAATTGAATCAGAGGTATCACCGACGTCACATCAATATCGATTCGATACTGTAAAAGAATTCTCCGCGAACTTGAAAACGCTTTCCGAACAATACCGTGTAAAAATAAAAAAATACCGCCGAAAAATAACCACCATCGACGTGGCTGTGTACTCGGTGTCAGGTATAGTAGCTGGTACCGGTGTCATTTTATCCACGGTGACCATGATGGCCCCGATCGCTGTTCCAATCGCTATCTCCGCGGCGACAACAATTGCTGGAGTTGCCAACGCAATCACTAAAAAGATATCATCGTGTTCTCAGAAAAAACTCAACGAGTATACAGTAAAACATCAAATAGTATCCGACGCGTACTCGAAATTATCCGGGTTGATCTCGTTGTCGATTGATAATTCGTTCATATCCGATGTTGAATTCTCCACGATGGTCCAGTTGTATGACTCCGCGATGTCAAAAATCGAGGATTTTCAACTGGAAGCTGGAAACCACGTCGCTGAAACCACTTCAATGGGCTTAAAACATTCTCCTGAAAACAAGCAAGTTGTTAATATTCGGTGTTGAAATTGAACACTAAAAACAGCGAATAATAATAATGTCGCTGAACCCCGAAGGGTTTCAATTACTTCAACAGATCGCGGAGAACACCACTCCGGTACAAACAAGTATGATATCAATAACGTCAACGAAGCCCGAATTCAGTGTGAACTTCCCATCATCGGTTCCAGTGAAGGAAATAGCGCTGGCAAAATTGCGAGTATATCACAGTTGGCCTAATATCCGAGCGGATGCATTTAACGGACAACAACCTAATAACTCGCTGGTTTTTGCATGGACAAATAAACCCGATGGGACCCCAGACTGGAAAATTGTTTCAATACCAACTGGGTCATACCAAATAGAACAAATCAATAAAGAATTTCAACGCAGGATAAAATCGATTACCACAAAGGAATTAAAAATAGCTATTACGGTTCATGAACCGACGTTATCGTCGACGATTGAAATAAGCACACCGGGGTATATGGTTGATATTTATAACAGTTCAATAAGAACCATACTAGGATGGCCTGAGAATCCACCTCATGGAATCCCCGCGGACTTGCACACGAATGCGCAATCGTATCATGAGACTAATCCCAGTTATCGAGATGATTTGTCTATTATAAAAAACACGTTATTACCCAGCAGGTTTATATTTCAAGACAGGAATACCATGCAATGGTATTTTCCGTATAAGGAAACTCCTGAATCGTCCGCCGTGGTCACAGTTAATTTAAATGATATCATTGGTGCTTTTACCGAGATTAATCGTAATTACCAATCACAACTAGAACAGCTACGGAAAACAAAAACACGAAAACACGTTGAGGTGTTAAATCAACTCATATCAGACATGGAATATATCAATGAACGAATCGTTAAAACAATATCTGCTAACAGCGATGATAATAAACAAAAATTCCTAACCGAGTATAATATCACAGAAGCCGATTTACCCGATTTAAAGCTTCCAGGATACAACGCGCCAGAACTAAGAAAATCTCTTAATGATTTTCTCGGTCCATCAACTATCCTCAGACACGATAACGGAGAGGATAGTAGGCATATTGCTCCATACAACGTAAATATCACATCGGTAATAGCAATCAATCTAGTGTGTGATGCTATCGAAGGAAGTTACCAGGTGGATACCAAGCAATCAAATCAGGCTCAACAGGGGTATATCCTTTATTCATTTTCACCAATAGCCCCTCCGGGATTTTTAATTATTGAGAGTCCGATTAATCCGGTCTATATGCGATGCCATAATCGGTTTTTAACAAGAATTAATTTCAGACTTACCGATCAGTCAAATAACCTGATTGATCTACAAGAGGAGGAGTTAGTGATCACTCTGTTTGTAAGATCATAAAGATTTTCATTGTAACCACTTAGCAGCAGAGGGGGCGATGACATCAACGCGGTCGTCGCGCTTTTTTACCGGACGCCGACAACGCTGGGATCGGCGCGCAGAAAGTATATTAAACTAAATGACGTTCGATTTGCCCCCCCCCCCCCGACGACGACGTCGTTTTTTTTTACCAGGCGCTGACGACGCTGGATCCGCTGAGTGCAGAAAGTATTAATTAAACCAAATGACGATTGGACAAAATGTCCGATTCGCCCCCTCTGCTGCTTGAGTGGGAATAGTCTCACCACACACTCATTTTTCTTAGTTGGTTTGAAATGCCTCAGGTGTCAACCCAAGCAGTATGTAAAGCCTGCTACGATTGGTCGGTAGCGATGACGTCACATTAGGACACATGGGCGTGTGGCAGGTGGAAATCGTTCCACATTCTGCCACGTGTACGATGTCCGAGCGTGGTAAAGGAGGAAAAAAGGTGCTCAGCAAGACAGCCATGGATGTTAAGTACTCCCGAAGAAGAAAGAAAAAGATAACATGCCCTCAATACTGTAACACGTCTGTTCTGACTCTACCGATGTGAGTGTGAGTGTTTATGTTAAAATGTTTAAGTAAGATATATAAAAAAAATGGTCAGCTTGAAAACGCGAACCAATACTGTGACGCTCAGTATTTTGATGTGGTAAGAAGAAATGGTACAATACAGAAAGAGGGCTTGTAAGTTCACATTCCAGTCTGTCTGCACTGTAATGGTAACAACGCAAGAGCGTAGGGATTATTATGCCACACAGTCCTAGAACAAAACGATGCATCACCCGTTGTAAGCCATTTCATTGACTATACTTATTTTCTTACCGCGTTCACTTCGAATTGACTTGAGTAGCTATTCACACAGTGACGAGAATGGCCATGCTTTACTGGGTCTCTCCTATAGGCGATTTATATAAAAAAATATTTAAAAAAAATTAAACTAATGCACGAACAATGGTACCATGGGGCGATCCCATGGAAATTGTGTCCGTCTTATTGCAAAATACATCAACATTTAATTTAACCGTGCAGATCGCTAGAACAAACCTCTAATAATACACATTTTGAAAAGTGTTGTGTGACACTGATCGCCATTGTCGCTTGGTGTCTGCTTTCTTCTTCGAAAAGAGATCGTTTCGTCTTGACTATAAAAATTTAATTTGACTAAGTTTTACGCACTACTTGAACTCATACATTTCACGTTGTAGGTGTAAACCGTCGTTCTCAGTTTTCTGGAAGTTTGTTTTTGCGTTTCTCAGATGTGATGCTATTTTTTATGGACCGAACGAAATTTCTTTTGGCGTGAATCAGGACTCGTGGTTTTGTGGCATAAATGGAGAGCATTGATTAAAGCTCAGTTATGTCGTCTTCGAAATCGCTGACACGGATCTGAGCTAACACTTCAGGTCTTGTGTGAGGCGACACGGCACGTCATTGCCTTTTACTTTCTCAATGAAATCGTTTCATCTTATTGCAAAATTACATTTGACTAGGTTTCATACGCAGCAGGTCCCTGTATATAAGGAGAGTGTCTTTGCGTCAGAGTATTCATTCCACTCTCAAACGATCAAGAAGATGGAAGAGTCAGCACAGATCGACTGCTGGTCAAATATATGCTAAAAGTCATACGAAAGCATAATTCACAGGCGAAAGTGGCAAACAAAGTTACTCTTTTGGTCGTTGATTTGATGAGAGTCATACGAAAGTGTGTAAGTGCTGATGAAGTATGCTATATCTGCAAAGGTAAATGGCTATTTGTCTCCAGAATACCTGCTTCGTCTAAGAAAGAGAGATAAAAGTCAAGATATCTAATATCGTTGTCAGGAGAAAGGACACTGGGATTCAGAGTGCCCTAAGAGAAAAGAGAAGAAACAGAAACAAGACGAAAAAGAGAAGAGGGATTCAGAAGAAGAAGAAATTGAAGATGAGGAAGAACTTGTGCCAGTGAAGACATGGAAATGGAAAAATTGACAATGTGAGCCGATGCGTTGGCCCTGATGTGAAATTTTCTACTACCTTCTAAAAGAGAATAGACCAGAAAGAAAACGTAAGTATCTCTTGGTCTTGACATTGTATAATAAGGATGGCGTGTTTTGTTTTTACTCACACTTTATGAAATTGTGCTCTTTCACCTCTCTCTATCCCTCTGGATCATGTTTTAGTTAGAATTGAAATGGAAGGATGTTTTCCTTCACGCACGCTCTTTAGGCATGCAAGTCTGTAAACAATAGTCAGCCTATTCATCCATCATTTTGTGTCTTGATGTTTCCTAAATCACACACTGATGCCATAAAATAACGGGTTAAATGGGTTTTGTAGTGTTGGGGGTGGGGTGTAGGTGTTTGGCAGAGCTGGTCATTGCAGGTGAGGGCTTAGGTGCTTTCAAAAAACTTTTTCTTCTTCACTCTGTGTTGATGGAATATAATGGGTTATTTTCTTCACTCTCTGTTGATAGTATATATAAAGCGTTATTTCTTCACTCCGTGTGGATAGTGTATAATGGTTTTCTTCTTCTTCCCTCTGTGGTGTGCGTGTGTGTGTGTGTGTGTGTGTGTGTGTGTGTGTGTGTGTGTGTGTGTGTGTGTGTGTTCGCGTACGTTGTGTAGATCGTATGTTTGGTTGGTTTTTTTTCTTCTTCCTCCCGAGTGTGGATAGTATATTTGGGTTTTGTATGCTTTAGCGTACGTTGGTATGGATAGTATATTTGGGGTTTGTATGCGTTCGCGTACGTTTGTATGGATAGTATATTTGGGGTTTTTATGCGTTAGCGTACGTTTGTATGGATAGTATATTTTAATTTTGGTTTTATTCTTCGATCTGTGTGTGTGTGTTAGTGTAAGAACGTCTGGATAGTATATTTGTTGGTTTTTTCCTCTTCCCTGTGTGAATAGTATATTTTGGGTTTGTTTTTTCTTCTTCCCTCTGTGGTGCGTGTGTGTGTGTGCGCATTGGTCTCTGTTTGTCCCTATAAAACTCCCTTTATCCCTATCAAATACATTCTACCTACCTACCTACAGTAGCGTGTATTCAGGTCAGCCACTTGCAACACTGTTGACATTTATCCCTAGTGTTCAGTACAGTGACGTCACTGACGCTGAAAATTTTAAGACTATAAATATGGACTTGGGGATTTCCACAGGTTGTAGCTATACATATGTACTAGAGTTCATAAACAGGAAGGTCACTCAAGCTGAGGCTATAAAAAGATAGTGGGATTTTCCAAAGGAATAACCCACAAGTTGGAGCTATAAATAGATAGTGGGATTTCATATGAATTTCAGCTGATTATAGATACATAGGTATTTATCCACGATCGTCACACAAGTTGCTATTGTAAGTAGTTACTAATTTTATCCGTTTTAGTCTAAACCATTGTAACTTAATTTTCGGGGATATGTTTATTTTCCTTTAAACTCTGGGACAATTTCGTCATTTTAGCATTACTTTTAGTCACATCCATTTTGTCGTTGAGCATTTCCGTGATTATAGCTATTTATAGCATCATTACAATTATGCAAATTTTTGAACACCCCAGCAAGATTTCAGGTCTTGGTAATGCTTTATATATAAATCTCCTGCTTGTACTAGTGTATGTATGTCTCTGTCTCTGTTGTGTTTGACCCTCTACCATCATTGTCCCTAGACAGTCCCACCATGTTCAATTTCCCTTGACGCTATACAGACCCACCATGTTCAATTTCCATATGTTAAATTCCCCTTGAGGCTAGAGTTGCCCAAGACTTTTTCCCATGTTAAATTCCCTTGAGGCTATATCCCCCAGGGGTTTCCGTAATGTTAAATTTCCCATTGTCCCTAGACAGTCCCACGATCTATTCCCCATGTTAAATTTCCCTTGTCCCTAGACAGGCCCAAACTCTATTCCCTTGTTCAATTCCCCTTGTCCCTAGACAAGCCCAAACTCTATTCCCATGTGCAATTCCCCTTGAGGCTAGAGTGCCGGGCTTGTATTCCCCATGTTCAATTTCCATTGAGGCTAGAGTGCCGGGACCCTGTCTGTAATGCTAATTCCCACTGAGGCTAGGGTGCCGGGCTTGTATTCCCCATGTTAAATTTCCATTGAGGCTAGAGTGCCGGGACCGTGTCTGTAATGCTAATTCCCATTGAGGCTAGGGTGCCCCCATTTACTACTCTCGGAATTCTCTCTGTGGGATTCAGTTTCGCGAAATGTTCTTTTCTTATGATTTTCATAGTTTAGTTTTACATTCCAAATTTTGCTAGTTCCAGCTGAAACTGACCCTCTCCCCCACCTTCCTCTTGTTGAACCCACTACTTGTATTTTTATTAGTATTTAGTGCTTCGGTTTAACTTTTCAATCAAAAAGTTCGCAAGTCAAACAAAAAGGTTTCTTCTCAGTGGCGTACTAAGGGTTGGTGCGCGGGTGGGGGTGGGGGGTCCGCTCCGGGTGACAACCAGAAAGTGGAGGGGGCTATTGGGAGAGTTGAAATCCCAGTACAAGTTTTCAAACCAAATGAAAACTTCGCCAAAGTAAACGTTATTTCCAATTTGCTTATGACATCACTGTTTTGTTTAAAAATCTACTTGCAAACATAATATATTTTTTGTGTGTTTACATTTAAAACTGGGGGAGGGGCAAAGGATTATCTGCCCCGTGGGCCAAATACTTTAGGCACGCCCATGTTACTTTTACATCATATAGCGAGTAAATTTAAGATCTTATTATTTTGTCTTGAAGATAATTTATAAAATATTATATAATACAAGAAATTGTAAAATAAAATAATGCTGGAAACAGTGCCTATAATTTTTGTTTTCTAATGAAAGTATTAACAATAAATACTTTTAGCACTGTCCTTTCTAACGGATTAGTCGATGCATGTGTCCGATTTGAACTATCATTTGCAAAACTTTACATTCAAGAACATACAAAGCTATGGGTAACTGTATGTGATACATAAAGTCAGTGTCATCCATGTTATCAGGGTAATTCATGATTATGTGAAAAAATAAGAAGTTGTACATTACATAACGGTGATAAAGCCAAACGTAGAGATGATATTTTATAACTCAGTTATAAAAGTACTGTTTCCTCCTAATTACTTTTATTTCAATTTTACTATTAATACTTCATTTGGAGTCTCAAATATTACCTTCCTATTATTGTTTCGTTCATCATCTTAGTACCATAATCTCCTTCCAATGACGCTTTGCCTTTTTCTTAATAATGAATAGCGAAAGCAAACTTGAACAAGTCTTCACCTAATCATCTCTTAACATTTAGAATCACAAAGTGTTCGATTGAAGTAGTACCCTGAGATATTGCTACTACGTTATTCAAATAATATAATCTTATCCTATATCATAATATTCCTGCAAGAAATTATTTTGAATTAAACGCTTAACGATTCAAGTGTGTAATGCATTTAAACGCTTCAAGCAAAACTTTCAATGAGTTCTCAAGGCATTATAAGTTTAAGCTTCTAACAAATCTTTCTCTTTCTTCCAGTTGTTTCAATATTGCATTTAACATCAGCTTTATATCACGAGTTGATGCCAAAATAAAAATAAGTATATTATGTTTTTTTTTTACACTGACCATCTGACACTAACCACCAGTAAATTTAAGTAAGTACCATTCCTTATTTTAGACGAAACGGTTATCACGAGTGTATACAGTGTATACAGTGTGACTTGCGACCAAAGCCGATTCATTACTCCAAGTTTCCATATAGCATCCGTGACTGTAACCAACATTACTTGTTGAAAGAAAACTAGAAATAATACAGCTATCAGAACAGATGACAAAGGAAAAACTACATCTTTATTATTACATTGAAATTCATGTCCTACTCCCAATGACGTGCCGCAACATGTAGAATACGGACATTCACGTCATGAATGATAACATCCCCGATGGGAACCAAAAACAATTTCATAGATGTTTTATCATACTATAGTTAACATCTTAACTGGGATATTTGAAATTCAGTGTGATGTATAAATCAACATATTTCATGCTATTCGTTCTTTCCGTGTTTAACTTCCACGACAGATTCCTAGACCTCTGTTATAGTGTCGTATCAAATTTAGCATCCGTGCTCAGAACCAGCTTAAACATTGTTCTTTATAAATGCCTCGGGAATATATATATATATATATATATATATATATATATATATATATATATGCCTCGGGAATATATATTGGGTTTTCTTCAGATTTGTAGACGTCAGATTCTCTCCATGTTTATCATTTGATATCTCTTGATCCTTATCAATTGCAATTTAGCAGCTTTATTCTTACGTCATTGCTCACAAGAGCTGGCTCCTAGGTAAGGTACATATACTCGTTCCCTTGAAGCAATGCATCTTCGCTCAGACCCACGACCTTCTTACCACTGCCTTTTAAAGCACATTGACCAATCTGCTTAGTCCATATTCAATGTATTTGTATTCAATGAAGTAGAAAAAGAGTAGCATGTATAATGCCTCCTTAGAGATATTTATTTCTTTTATAATACCACGTTGACCATTTTTGTCCACAAAAATACGTCCAAAGGAACGTCAATCAAACTGTAACATCATTCAGTTAATAATTTCACAGCGGTGGCAACAAAACGTGATTGAAACAGTGTGGATAATATATACAAAATGATCAATTAACAATTTACCTTTCTTCGAATACAGCTAAAGCAAATGTTACGCATGTGTCTGTGTTTTATGCAGTATTCTACTGAAAATAACTATACTGTGATAACCGCAAAATAATAAAGTAGTTTATTTTAAAATAGTTGTGTAATTGAATATTGTTATTTAATTATATTTCGTAGTTAAAACTTGGAAAAAGGGTAAGGTCATAAAGGTGGGAAAATGACAGGGTGAGAATCATTTACACACTTAAGTCATAAGATGGGCTAGTTTAAATTAGGTTCATAAAGTACCGGAGTTTACTTGATCATAGCAAATGGAAACTTGCAGTAGCAGAAGAGTCCTAAAGCACCACATGTATAGTAAAGTATATTTCCAATATTTCTTATTATAAATCCCAACATTGTTGTGTTTCATTTTTAAAATATTTTCGTTTTATCCTCATAGTCTGACATATATTCAAGAGAACAAAAATGTAAAACTTACCGTTTGGTGCAGCTACTCTTGACTTCCAATGAACTTTAAGATGGCTTCTAACTTTAACTAATCTGGCCGGCTTGAACTTGTAGGCTGGGCACAGCGGACAATGGTAGGATTTGCAGTCACCTTTGCAACATTAATTACACCTTCTCAGTAAATGTTCCAAATGATTAAGTGACGAAAAGCAATAAGTCACATATGCTTCCATTTTGATTAGTTTCACAATGAACGTTTGAGAAGTAGAAACTTGGCATAATGAAAGTCGGAAATTAAGTTAAAAAATTAAAGGCCAGTAGCAGCAACATAGTAGAACTGAACTCATATAATGACATAACTGCTGTTAATGAATGAGACAAGGCCACGTGCGATTGGAGTTTGAGACACAGCTAAATTTCGATAGACTTAAAAAGTCAATGCAACCATGGTATTACGGAGTTAAAAATATTAACATCCAACAAAAATGTTTTGGTATGAACTTGTGCTGTGGCACGTAGTGGTAAGAAGGTCGTGGTTCTGAGCGCAGATGTATCGCTTCAAAGAATCGAGTTTAGGTACCTTAAATAGGAAACAGGTCTTGTGAGCAAGGATTTAGGAAATAAAGCTGCTAAATTGCAATACCTAAAGTTGAAGAAATGTGAAATGATATATATGGAGATATTGTGACGTGTACAGATGTGTAACAAACGAAATATATATGACTCAGGCTTTTACAAAGAGAAATATATAAATTGGTTCTGAGCACGAATGTAAAAATTGATAGGTACTTTATAGGTCAGATGCATGAATCTTTTGATGTAAGTGAAAGAACATGAAAAGCAGGAACAGTGTGAAGATTGTTGATTTATACCGGACACAGATTTTCAAATTTGCTATTAAAGATTTTACCTAGAGCATGGTATTTCATACATGAAGTCTTTTGGTTCACAGCGGGGATGTTATCATCGATGAAGTAAATATCCGTATTCTACATGTTATCGGCACATGATTGGGAAAAGGACGTGGATATATATGCATCAGTAAAGATCTTATTCATTTTGTCATTTGTTCTAAAAGATGTACGAGTATCAGAACTCTACTTTTCATAATTTTCATTCACCAGGAAATCTTGGTTCTAGGCACGGATGTTATAAGCGAACTTGCAGTAATGAACAGACTTTGGTCGACTGTTACCCTATATACCCTCGTGATACGATTTTTGTCTAAAATAAGGAATAGTCCTTTCATTTACTGGTGGTTAGTATCATATGGTTATTGTAAGAAATAGTTTAACTCATGTTTATTTTGGCACCGACTTGTGCTGTGACAGGCAGCAGTAAGAAGGTTGTGGTTCTGTGGTCAATGATTTAAGAATAAAGCTGCTAAATTATAATACTTAAAGATGAAGAGATGTTAGATGATATACATGGAGATAATGTGACTTGTACAGATGTGTAAGAAACGAAGTATATATGACTCAGATTTTTGCAAAGAGAAATATGTAAATTGGTTCTGAGCACGGATGCAAAAATTAATACGTCACTTCTTAGCTCAGGTGCATGAATCTTTGATGTAAGTGAAACAACATGAAACGCACGAACAGTTTGAAATTTGTTGATTTATACAGCACACACGATTTCAGATATCCTAACTATAGTTTGATAAAACATACGTGAAGCTGTTTAGGTTCCCAGCGGGGATTTTATCATTCATGACGTGAATGTCCGTATTCTACATGGAGATAAATTGACGTCTACAAAGGAGAAGGAAACCCAATATATATTAGTCATTTTCATAGAGAAATATACAAGTTGGTTCTGAGCAAGTATACTAAAACTCGAACGGTTGGTTGATGTGAAGGAAGCCCAACACATTTTACTTAGGCACATACAAACACAGATGTATAAGTTAGTTGTTTATACGGTTTCCAGAATTCATACGGTACTTCATAGCACATGTCCATACATCTTCCAAGGAACACGAAACAATAGAATTCCATGATATTCGTTGATTTCTGTACATTTGCAGACTAGACTATATTTATTATTGTATTGTAGAGAAATACGAATCTAGAGGCTGGTTTACAGTACGGATGCAAATATTCGAGTGGTATTATATTCACCACTTTAGTAGATACTACATGATAGAGTGAAAGCCCTTCGTGAAGTTACTAGGGTGATCATGGACACAGAATTTGAAAAAACTTAGGAATGATTTTGGCTATTGCTAGAAAATCTTTAATTGTTTTGGTTCCTGGTGAGAATGTTATGATCGCTGATGTAAATGCTTTGTATTCCACATATTCTGGGTACAAGATTAAAAAAAAGAAAGAAAAAAAACAGTCGTGAATTTTTATAGTGCTATAGGGATCTGATACTTTGACATTTCTTCTGAAACATTTTGAAACCAGTGGGGTTAGCTCGAGATGATGATGGTGTAAGGAAGCCTGCAAAACGATACATAATTACGTCTATTGTACTATGGGTTGTTTGTTCATTGTCAGTGTTTACCCATATTAATCGAGGATTCCAAAAGGTCCCTTAATTTCACCTAAAGTTTGTGCAGGCACAATACGTTCCGTAAGGTGCGGTAGCTCGTGCGCTTATTTAATTCCTATCGCGGGTGTATCTAAATGAGAGAGAGAGAGAGAGAGAGAGAGAGAGAGAGAGAGAGAGTTACTGTTGATGTCATATTTAGTAGAAATAATTTTTTGCTTACTAATGGAACATTTAACATGAACAATGATAGCTCCAAATTGAGGTTTAATATTTTGCAAACAAATTTTCTCTGTAAACGTAAGAAACATATGTGATGATTTTGTCATGTTGCATTGAAATATTAAATATGAGAGAGAGAGAGAGAGACAGAGAGAGAGAGAGAGAGAGATGTTTTCATATGCCTTCGCTTTAGCCGTGAGAAAAAAGAAGAAAAATCGCTTTGTATTACAGTACACCGTGCACGAAGAAATATTGTTATTTCACTTTACTTGAAGAGACAGAGGTAACATATTTATTATTTCTTTTGTTGTTCTAGTTCTTCTTCTTCGTACAATTGTTAATAAAGGGAAATTACTCTTGAATTGGTTTCCAGCATGGATGTTTGGCAGTGGTTTGAAATTACATCACAATTAATACTTCCAGTTCAGTACCCCACGAATGTAGTTCTAGTCTATTTTTAGAACATTTTTCCTCTCTCATTTTGGTGGTGATAGAAGAGTTTTATTTATGCATTTTTGGTAGGGATTTAAAGGTAACTGTTTATTCTTGATAATATGAGCTCAGGATGTTGTTGTCTGTATGTATTTTGGCGACAGTGCACAGTGAGTAATAAGGCCTTGGTGATGATCCGGAAGTGAAATCTGTGTTCTGTTTACATGCTGTTATGTTGACAGTCAATCATCTAAAAAAAGAGCAGGTCAACCTTTGACAAGAACTTCACCGTGAAGTCATCTTTGAAGGTATTTTAGATTAACATATGATTTGTATTGATTGTCACACAGTGGAAAGGTCAGTACTGACAAACAAATGTAGAGAACATATAGTAAAATTAATTGTGTACTATGTCTGTTTAGCTGTGGACTTCCGGTTCTTCTTGCGGATGTGCACTGCAAGACACAGTTGGGTTGGTTGATGTTTTTAAAGTCGGATCATCCACTTGCGGTTTCATGGAATAAATGCACCATAATGTTTTATGATGCACTTACGTCTCCATAATAGCGAATTTGTTTTATGTATAGGATAATTATAAGTAGACATTAACTTAAAGCCTTGTGCAAGAAGACTGTTTTTCGTGTTATAGCAAACGTGTGGAAATCGAAAGTGAGAAAGTAAGTATTCATTTTGTATAGTTTGCACAGATTAATATCGATATATTTATACAAGTTATTATTCCTGTTGATATAACATTTGGGTGTTGCCGTTTAGTTTGAAGGTACCTTGTCGTAATGTGTTTCTATTTTTTTAAATTTTTTTTTAAAAGTTAACCTCAAGTTGGGGTGATGTAGCTGAATGTATCATGTGCATATAAACTCGTACGATATAACTGAAGTGAACTTAAATCCTCTCAAGCTAAGATTGATCCTCACAGAAATGAAAAACTGAAATTAAAAAACAAGCAGCTTCAGACGTCTGTAAAGACATTAGGTAGAAAGTGCAACTCTCAAAATTGGTGTCAAGATAATATTGAATTAAAAGCAGCTTGAAAAGGAGAAAGTGATTGGACAAAGTAACAGTTCTGAAACTGATTACTTGCTTGAGGAAAACAATAGATTAAGACTAGATTTATCATACACAGAGGCACTGCTGAAAGATAGTGACAGTGATGAAATTATTACCTTTGACACAGAAAACAATATTTTTTCAGCTGACTTAGTTATGTGTGATGAACCTTCTGACTGAGGGTTTTGGTGTTCATCATGTGAATAATGTTTTAACATATGTTGCTAGACTGTTTGGTTAAAGTTTCACAAGGATGTCTAATTCAGTTTCGACTATAAACAGAATTGGAGATGAAAGGGCTAGTATTTCTTATATACACATAAATGAAAACCTGAGTGAGGATGATAATACCTGTCTAATGTCGGATGAGATGAAAAAACATGGAGACTGCTATGAAGTTTTCGCATTAAGAGATTCCAAAGAGAAAGAGTGGATACTAGGTCTTAAAAATATGCACAACAAAGCCTCAGAAACATGTTTACAAACTTTGAAAAATATATTCAGTGACATCAGTGAGACCACAAATACAAACAGTGGGAAAGAAATTTTGGTGAAAATCAAAAACACTATATCAGACAGAGCGGCCATTGAGAAGAAATTTCATGCACTTCTCGAGGATTACCACCAAGAACTTCTCCCGTTGATGTATTCCAACTGGGACTCATTGTCATCACCAGATAAAGAACAACTGTCAAGAATGAATAATTTTTACTGTGGACTACATATTCTCGTAAATTTTGCTGAGGTAGCAGATCATGTAGTTAGAGATTTTTGAAAAATTTGTGAAAGATAGTCCCATGGGTGCAGAAGCACATTCCGAGACAGCGAGATATGCTAGGAGTAATGAAAGTGGAACTGTGCGTTTAATATGAACATCAGCCAAATGTCTGACTAGAGGAGATGACGCAAAAAGTGGGTGTTACGTGGATTTTAAGACATTTTTGAACCAGAAGGATGAGGACGAAGACTCCCATCAACTTTTGGTCCCATTTCGGGAAAACCGGTTCAACATACTTTTCTATGATGCAGAAGTAGTGTTTTACTTATCCAGTTTAATTCAGGAATTTTTTGACTAAGTTTGTTTTCCTGCAAATCTATTTCATAAAGCTGTTTCATATGATGTACATGAACCTTTGTTTCTGTTGATGTGTAAAGCTTTAGGATTCTGCTCAAAACTCATCACTGCTCCATTTTGGAGAGCTCTAGAAAGCAACTGTTCTCTTCAGGAAGCTAGTAGCCTGTATCGATGTTTATTCTTTTTTCTAGAAAGAGTTAAAGAGGACTCCACTGATTTCATGTGTGGAAATGATGTTCCTTTCCCAGAACAGTTGCATAGAGATGAAATGTTCGATAGATTGATGCAAGCTGATTCATTTGATCAGCAAACATCTCTTGCAGATATGTTGATTATGGTTTTCACTCTTGCAGAAAGCATATAGTGATCATTTGCTGGGAGGAAAACACAGGACAGTGCATGAAACTATGCAGACTGAAATGAAGTCAGTGCCAAGGCACAACAAATTCCCAGAGAGAATTTTTGCTTTTTTGGATGCTCTCGGTTTCGTCCAGCTGAATCAACTTTATGTAATGACTCTCATATTATGTTTGCCCTCAATAAAACAGGTGAATGGCTCAGCTCTTTGTCAGAGACAGAAAGACTTAGAGTATCTGAATACTGCCAGAAGTAAAGGGCGACAGTTGAGAGAGAAGTACAAGGCAAGAATAAAGGAAGTAGAGCAGACTCGTAGAGAAATCCTGAGACAGAAGAGACAAGTATTAGAGAAAAAAGCACATAAAGAGTATTTACGTCGAGAAGAAATCACTAACAACATACTTTATTATGGACTGGAATCTATTACATCAGATTCGAAGAAGAGGAAAGCCTTGAAAGCCCAACTCCAGTTCAGACAGGTTGATCTTGGGCAGCAGCATCCAGACAAGAAAGTTTTCCAGTTGAGTGAAAAGGGAGAGCCATATAGTATTAAAAAGCTAACTGAAAATGTGACAACATTTATTAAGAGTGTTTTAAAATTTGTGAACTCTTCACAGGATAACATTTTTATTTTTAAACGTGTTATCCACTACCAACTAGAGAATGACATTCATAGACCATTCTATGGCAGAGTTATTTCCACTGCGCCAGGTTACCCAGCATGATTTAATGTGACATATGACAATGATATTGCTGTGTATGTTTACAGACTTGCAGAGGACTATGCAGCTGGTGATCTAGAGATAGTTGTTTAAAGCCCTAATGCTGCCGTTTTTCATAAAATTTCACCAAACTTCCAATTTAACTCAGGCTTGGAAGGAAGGAAATGATTTGTTACCAAAGCTTTCTGACATAAAGCATTATTTGATGAAGCTGTTAGGTTTAAACAATGTTCAGATATTCATTTCAGTCAAAAAAAGTTGATTGTAACCCTCATTTTTGTCAGCAGTGCTCCAAAGGTAAAGCTGTGATACAGTTGACAAAGTATGTAGTGAATAATATAATAATAACAGTCGCACTTGGCACACATATTTATGCAAGATAGAATTGAGAGGCAAGCCCGGTGTTTATTTAAAGTGTATTTGAGAAGAAAAAGCATACACTAGACAAAAATAAAACTCCAGTGAATACTTCTGATCATCTGGTGCTTTGGAATACTTTGAAGGTTGAACTTGACTGCAGACAAACTGACATGTCGTGATCTTTGCTTATAATGTTTGCAATGGTGACATATCAATTCTTTTGTTTCAGCATTTGAATGAAATCAGTTGACCCATGGATGTGGTTAATCAACATTGGATTAATTCGTACACATGGAAATGCTCGGGGTTTTCTGAATAATTCATACACGTGGTATCTGAAACATTGATATTATCTGGTTGTAATGGAAACCAATGATGTTTAGGACCAATATATGTCAAGATTCATTATTGTTCAGATGGTTTGGAATATACTACTTTTCACAAGCAATGACAGCATTGGAGCTTTAAGGTGGAATATTGCCAAACTATTGCACTGCAGTATACACACAATAATGTTTTCCAGTTCAGTGACAAAGGAAAATAATATAGTATTCAAACGTTGATTAAATTTCTGAACAATTTGAACAGGAGTAGATTACAATCTGTAAACTATTTCCTGGATAATATTTTCATTGGTAAATCCTGTGTGCAAGGTTACATAGAATAGTTCATGTAACAGATGACAATGATATTGTTATGTACATACTTGCAGAGGACTATGCTGCTTTCGATCGAAAAATAGCAGTTGAAGGTAGAAAAGTGCAAATTTAATGCCAGCTTGTGCGTGATCCAGCATGAGGGAAGTGCAAAAAAAATAAAATATTTTTGCATATATGTCACGATTTACTATGTGTTACTAAGCGTCTCTCGGTGCTTTGTCCAAAAACAGTATGGCGGCAGCCAGGTACAATGATGTTATGGTCTATTTTTAGCACAAGGTAGATTTAAGTGCAAGCGCCGTAGGGGAGAGCTGTGCATGACCCTCTGTTAAATGAACAGTAGACCCACTAGAGGTTAGCAAAGACTGATTTAGGGTACTAGTGGTATGCAAAATATTCTGATTGTTTCCATAATAACTTGTTTCAGAATAAATTTCTGCAGCTAGGAGATGAAAATTAGTTTCTGTCCATTCTTTATAGTTAGGCCTCTGAATAAGTAAAGTATTTGTGGAACAATACAGTCACTAACTTTGTAGGACTGCAGAGTTTTTGGTGAATTCAGAATTTTGAAGATCAAGCCATTATACTTGTTATCAGTTCCTTGACCATATCTTGAGGTCAGCTTGTTCTGCCATTTTGATAAAAGGTTTATATCACAAACAGTTATAGAGTCTGTGTTGTACTTTAGACTGTAATTATCACCATCAATATTTGACATTTGTTTTGTGGGACTAGTGTAAATGTCACTTTTAGAGAATCCTAAGAAGCTGCTGCCTTCTAGTGAGGTATCTTGAATCAAATACAATAGATTGATAGTCTTCCATGGTAAAAGTTTAAAAACAAAGTGTTATTTCTTTAGGATCTGTTATTATATTTCAAACAGAGTTGGGCTGAATGTAATTGACCACAAGAACAGAAATCTTCCATTTATTCTAATACATCGATTTCCAAGAGATTTCTGGTTAACCTAATGCCTACCGGTAGTTGTGTTAGAAACATCGTTTTTCATTGGCAGTTTCGCTTGTGCATGAGCAGAAGGGTAAAAGTTAAAGTTGTTTTTTTTTTGCTTAACGGACCCATCATTTTTGTATCCAGACCACTCTTTATTCCAAATGCCCATCTTATCCTACTTTTTGCAAAGGTTCGCCAGTCTGTGTGCAGTTCGGACTGGTTTGCCTTAGAGCTGAGGCCAAAAAGTCTAAAATCCAGACACAAAATTGGATTCTGACCATGGTCAAATTTTGGGTGGAAAAAAAATCAGATAAAAAAGTACGTTTTTCACTCTATATTTTGTATCATTGTAGAGCTACATCTGTCTGCCTTTCTATAAATACCACCACTTTAGTGTCTCTTAAATGACCTTGATGCTACAGAGCTTGGAAGTAGGCTACTACCTCCTGACATGTAAACGAGGCACCAGGGGTTAATGAGTTAAATTGCTTTAAAAAAATATATGACTTGTGTCCATATGGGAAGATGCCTGTGGCAACTTGACAAGACATCCATTTTCCTGTTTTTCTTGGAAGTTTATAATGATTTTCAATTATATTTGTAATATATAATTTTGTGTGATGAACTAATTTTTGCCATTCTATTCTTGTTTCAAGCAGAGTTTGTGGTTGTGAAGCAGTAGATCTCATCCATTTATAACCAGCAATAAGGAATACAGAGTATGATGCTTATCATGGCTACATCAAGCATACCACCAGAAGCGACTAATTTTGCTCGCCTGTGTTATGCAGTTAATAAAGTATGTGCTGAATGCTTCAGAGATATTTTGAAGTGTTCTTTTCCACGTGGACACAGTGACATAAATAGTGCAATTATGGCCAACAAAGGTCTACTTAAGAAAATTCTTAGACAAAATCAAGTCTTAGTGCTATTTGCCCCAAATCAACTGAATCCAAGTGTTTCTCTCTCAGATGCTGATGTGTCAATACTTTATGTTCTCATTCGGAATATTAGTTCTGTGTTGCCTCCAAAGACAGGATGGGGTTGTATAGTCCCCTCTTATCCTCGAGATACCTCCATTGGTGCCAACGTAGAGAGACTTCATATCATGCGAAACAACCTGTCTCACATGGTACCTGAAATACCAGATGTGGATTTCAAGAATTATTGGAGTGACATGAGGATGTGCCTTGTGGACATCGACACTGTTTTTAAAAGCACAAAATACCAGCAAGATTTGGATTTATTGCAAACAGCTGATATGGATCCAGACTTTGCCAACAGAGAAATAACCAAATTCTTCAGTGCTGTACAAGATATTAAAGGTAAGAGACCTTTGTATGTAATGAATGGAATGATAGATGAGCAATACATATCTTTTTATTGACATTACAAAATGTACATCTAAAAATGATGTGCTTAATCCATGCATTGAGAAAAACTTTAAAAGTAGCCAGCAATCATACATTAGCTGTATCTATTTCAAATACATATGTCTGAAGCTTCAACAGAGAGAAAGAGAGAAAGACTGAGAATGGGATGGTATGGCATCTACAGTTCTATATTCTATCAGTCATGTAATGGAAAAATATAGACATACTTGTCAATATATATATATATATATATGTGCATATTTCCCTTCATTGTTCCATCAAGATACTTTCTTACTGTCAGATGGACAAATTGACCAATACATACATATATACATATATGCATGCATACACACATACACCCACACATACATACATACATACATACATACATACATACAGGGGTACAACCAAAGCAACTTAATTTTGTCTGAGTTTCCCATTAGTATTACATGACTGTTGTTCTCTGATAAATATGCTCATATTTTCATGTTGCAAGAAAAGATGCATAGTGCTACCATCTACGTAAATTTCACTAATTGTGAAAACAAAATAAACATAATTCCCTAGGTGTTATAAATAAATCAATATATATATATATATATATATATATATATATATATATATATATATATATATATATATATATATATATATATATATATATATATATTGTTATGTATATGTAATTTAAATTTGTTATTATTAAATGTTTTTTTATATTATTCCATTACATGTTATTGTAATGTAATATTGTTTACTGGATATGATATTGTCCAGAAAAGAGTCCAGTTCTGTTTGACCCGACTGATTTTTAAAATTTTTTTTTCATTTTCGATGTAAACAACTAATAATAGAAACATTGTAACTAGTTGCTGACCTTGTTTCAAAATCAGTGACAGTTTTAAAAAACAAGTTTTATTTTATTTTTGTATTATCCTTCTCAAAGTAAGAATCATTAAGTTGAGTCAAGGTCATACCTGGACTATGTGACATCAAACATGTGTTAATTAATAAACAAACCTCTATTTTTTCCAGAAGGATGAACTCTTGACCCCCATCTGGGAATCTGTTTTGTGTTTTAGTTATTCTTATAACTGATGTTATTATAAGAATTCTGACCACTCCGGTGGCCTAGTGGTTAGAGTGTCCACCTCGGATGCGAGAGGTTGTGGGTTCGATCCCCAACTAAGTCATACCAAAGACTTACAAAAATGGTACTAACAGATGCCTCGCTTGGCGCTCATCATTAAGAGTTTAGTGTTAGGATTGGTCGGCCTGGTGTCAGGATAATGTGACTGGGTGGGACACCATGCTACATGTCTACGGCATGATGCCCCAGTGCTAGACATCACTATAAACTGCCACACTGCAGACATCGTAGTGATAGGACTGAAAATTTTTAAAGCTATGTTAAAAATCCAAATCACAAACACAAACAAACAAACATTAAAAGAATTTGGGGCTGAATTTTTAATTTTCTTCAAATTACTGAATTCAATTGATTCTTTTCCCAAGAAATACAAAATTGCTCTGATAATTCTTGGACAAAAAATTTACTGGAATTTATACGGAATTCAAAAACTGGTATAATATTTTCTGTTATTCAACAATAGACTGTTGACACATCAGTACAATGCTGACTGTTACAGGTGTCATTGCCTTCCAGTTTGGATTTTCATCGGGATTTGAACTGTGATTCACTTAGGACTTTTCATTGATAGGACTTCTGTGTTTTAATTCTTGGATTACAATTTGGATTTAATTCGCAATACCGTAAGATTTTTTCTTATTTTTTTACTTTGTAGTCTAGGGAAAAAATATTTGTTAAATATTACAAAGCTTGTTGCCTTCACTCTTTTCTGTTACCATTTTTTTTATGAGCATAGACTCGTAACATAAAATTGGGCTGCTCGTCCTTGGGATATATGAAGTTTTTGAAGTTTTAAAATCCAAAGTATTATTTCACATTTTAGAAATCTTTAGTGAAATCAACAGGCTTTTTACAATGTCACCAAAAGTGGAGATTTTTCTTTCAAATCCTACCCAGGAACAGTTAGATTTCTTGAATAAAGGTGAATTGCTTCAACTTGCCAGAAAATGTATAAGCTTCTTTAATGAAGCAAGAAGAAAAAAATATTTTGGTCCAATATTTGGTGGAAAAGAATGTTTTGGATAAAAGTGCTTTGGTTTTGATCAGTAAAGTCTGTATCAGACTCTAACATGAAAGTAAAGGAATTAAAATTAAAATACAAGATGGAATTAGAGTTAAGAAAGCTTGAACTTCAGAAAGAAGAAAAACAAATGCAGTTGCAATTTAAGAAAGAGGAGAGAGAGACAGAAGGAAGAGAAACAAATACAGTTGCAATTGGAGAAAGAGGGGAAGGAGAGAGAGACAGAAGTGAATGCAAAGAGAGAAGGAAGAAAGGGAATATCAGTTTAGATTAAGAGAATTAGAGCTGGAAAATGAAAAGCACATTCCCACTTTGGATACAAATTCAAGTTTTGATGTTACTCAGAATATTAGGTTTAAATGTCCTACATTAGAGAAAAAGAAGTTGATAAATATTTTCCTTATTTTGAAAAAAATTGCTGAAAAATTGAAGTGGTCAAAGAAGCATTGGACTCAATTATTACAGTGTGCACTTTTTGGAAAGCCCGAGATATCTATTCATCCCAGTCAGCAAAGTGCCGACTATGATCTGCTTAAGGAATGCATCTTAAAGGGTTATGAGTTAGTCTCTGAGGCTTATCGACAATCAGGAACTATAAAAAAAAACGCTGGACAAACTCTTGTCGAATTTGCAAGAGAAAAAGAGCAGTTATTTGATAGACGGTGCTTAGCCAAGAAAGTTGACCAAGAATATGAAAATCTAACACAACTCGTAGTGCTTGAATAGTTCAAGAATTGTGTCCATAGTGACATTAAGATTTGTCTTGATGAGCATAAGGTCGAAACCTAGGAAAATGCTGCTTGTACTGCTGACAATTATTCCTTAGCTCACAAAGTTTCTTTTGTAAATAAGTCTTCCACTTGGGTTTCGTCTGGTAAAAAGGTATTTCAGCTTAATATGAGCCCTTCCAAATTTCAATCTGGCACAACTTTTAGAAATCAAGTTTCTGATAAGAATGATCAGAAATCCTTATCTCTTCCCATGTGTACCTATTGAAAGAAGAAAGGATATAATATTTCTGATTGCTACATATTGAAAAATAGGATTGGAATCAAGACAGACCTATATGCTCTTATTTCTAAGAGATTAAGGTCATGGTCATGTATTGAAAGCAATACATTTGTTGGGTCTAATAAACCCCAGTCTGATTTTATTATGGAGAATTCTGAACCATTGCTGTCGAAGGGTTCTATATCACTCATGGGTGATACATAGCTGCCAACCCTCACGAATTTGGTGTGAATTTCACGACTTTTTCAGCGATTCACGAATTCACGCCGTAAGACAAAAATTCACGAAATTTTCGATCCTCAGTTATTTTAAATCTGTAATAAAATAACCGATTTCCCATTAAGCGCTAGTCATGATATTCGCAGTTGCCGAAACGGTCCGGTTCCGCTGGTCACGATATTAGTAGATGTACAGCCGATTAGTACAGTTGGCCCCGTCGCAAGCATTTTAGCCTATTTTAATCTATATGTATAAGAGTAGTTTTACAAATGATTTTGAGAGAAACTGGGGCCTAACCGGAAATTTGCTCCGTGCATGCCTCAAAACACTGATTCGAGTTACCGTTCAGCATCGCATGTAAGATTTTGAAAATGTCTTCACCGCCAAGGAAAAAGAAATGTGTTACTCAAAAAGTGAAGTTTAATTTGGAATATATCAAAAATTGGCCGTGCATTCCGCCATTAAACATTGATATTCATTCATGCTTTTGCACTCAGTGTGCCATAGCAGAGACGATGTGAGGAAGAATGTCGGTTGCAAAAAACACGTAGAAGTTGGGAAAATTAAGAATTCGCAGATTTCAGCTCTGGAATATTTTAAACCATTGGTGGAAGACCCGCAGGCTACCAACGCTTAAGCATTATTTGTGAGTTTTCTTGTGTCGAACACAATCTACCTTTATCAGCTAGAGACCATGCTAAACATTTGTTCTGACATATGTTCCCGGACTCGAAAATCGCTTCCAAATTTTCCTGTGGAAGAACCAAAAATGCTGCAGCTCCTGTGCATTCCTCACAGCAACAGTGACAGCGAAAGAGTATTTTCTTTAGTGAGGAAAAATAAGACTTTAAGGCCTCCTTAGCTGCAGAAAATTTGTCAGCAATTTTAGTCCCCAAGATCAACCAGCAGGCAAGAAGTCGGAACTGTTTAGAAAACAAATTTACGATCAAGCAGTTGAGGAAGTTCAAGTCTGCCACAGTATGATGTCTTGATAAATAAATATTTCTGCATATATATAGTTTTATTTTTATTTTGCGAACTTGATATAGTGTAGTATTGACGGTCGGAGTAGTCAGAGTGGATGGAGTTATTGTCATAGTATTATTCACGAATTCGTGTCCAAATTCACGACTTTTTATCCCTATTTTCACTAATTGTGAGCCTGGAAGGTTGGCAGCTATGGTGATATAGCCAATCCCATCCCTATTAAAATTTTAAGGGACACAGGAGCTTCTTAGAGTCTTTTATTATCGGGTACATTGCCTTTGTCTGAGAAGTCTTCTTCTAATGATAGTGTTTTTATTCAGGGAGTAGAGTGTGGCTTTGTTAATGTTCCTCTCCATTGTGTAAATTTGTCATCAGACTTAGTCTCAGGACCCGTGACAGTCAGCACAGTGTCTGTTTCACCCGTTAAGGGCATTCATTTATTACTAGGCAATGACCTAGCTGGAGACAAGGTTGTGGTTAATCCACTTGTAACTGACAAGCCTTGTTTGGATCAGAAAGCCAATCCTATAGATAAAAAAATTCATTGATTTATATCCAGCTTGTGCAGTTACTAGAACTATGGCAAAGAAAGCTCTTGAGAATGGTGTTGATCAGGAAAGTATTCTTTTGGCTGACACATGTATTGGTCAGGCTTTTGAGGAGGTCACTTTCACTCCTCGTTTGGATCAATCAAAAGGCATTGAGCTTCTTTTAACTACTCATTCTCTTTATTCTAATCAGGGTGACAAATGACAATCACTTGTCATTGAACAGGAAAAAGATCCTGAGATCTCCTGTTTGTTTCAAAGGGCCATTAGTGAAAATGAAGCCACATAAGTACCTGTTTGTTGTTTCATTAAAAATGGAATTGTTATGAGAAAATGGAGACCTCCCGAGGTACCTGCTGGTGACGAGTGGTCAGTGAACTATCAAATTGTAGTTCCAAAATCGTACAGACAAGAAGTTCTTAGTCTAGCCCATGAAACTCCTTTGGCTGGTCATTTAGGGATTAATAAGACTTATCTCAAGATCTTGAATCAATTCTATTGGCTACAAATTTAAAGTGATGTTGGTAAATACTGCAGATCTTGTCATACTTGTCAAATGGTTGGAAAACACAATCAGAAGATACCTAAGGCTCATCTGCAACCTATTCCTGCATCTGACGAACCATTTAACAGAATTATGTAGACTGTGTCGATCCCTTACCTAAGACCAAGTCAGGTAACCAATACTTGTTGACCATAATGTGTGCATCAACAAGATTCCTAGAGGCAACTCCTTTGAGGAATATTAAAACTAAAACAATAGTAAAATGTTTGATAAAGGTTTTTACTCAGTTTGGCCTTCCCAAATCTGTCCAGTTTGGTCAAGGGTCAAATTTTATGTCTGGAATTTACCAGCCAATGATGATTGAATTTGGCATTCTGCAATTCAAGTCAAAAGTGAAATTATGGTTGGACAGAACTATAATAGAGAGAACATTTGTGTCAGGTAATAGAGTTCTGTCTCTCTTGCTCATTCTTCAAAATTTTCTTCAGCCCTTACAAAGTTAAGAAGAAAATGAATGAGTTAAATTATAATATTAGTTCTTCTGGGATCTAAATTATAGGAGTACTAGTATATTGAAAGAGATAGCCAGATTAAACATGCAGTTAATTTAGTTGTACCTGTCCCACTCATTGAAGATATAAGTGAAGGAATATCATTGGATTCTACTTATATTGGAGTGACAAATCTTCAAAATTCAGAAATTATGAAAGATCTGGACCAGAAACTTTCACATTTGCAAGAGCAAGAAAGAAATGAACTTAAACAGTTATTATTTGAATATGAGCACTTATTAACAGATGTTCCTACAAGAATTTTTTTTTTTCTCTCATGATGTTGAAATTATAAATTCCACACCTGTGAAACAACACCCATACAGGATGAACTCCCTCAAACAGGAATACTTGAAAAAAGAAATTCAGTATTTGCTGGAGAATGATGTCATAGAGCCCAGTAAAAGAGACTGGAGTTCACCACGCATACTGATTATAGGAAGGTGAATAGTGTGACAAAAACAGATTCATTCATATAACCAAGAATAGATGACTGTATTGATAAGATCGGGAATGCCAAGTATGTCACCAAATTTGACCTTCTGAAAGGAGTTTAGCAAATTCCACTAATGGAAATAGCAAAGGAAATTTTGGCATTCGTGACTCCAGATGGACTTTACCAATATAAAGTAATGCCATTTGGGATGAAAGGGTCGCTAAGTACATTTTAATGTTTCATGAATATGATTACCTCTGGTCTAGACAATTGTGATGCTTACATCGATGATGTCATCATCTATAACAATGCCTGGAAAGAACATTTAGTGATAATTCTGAAATTTTTTGACAGACTCACAGATGCATGTTTGACAATTAATTTTTCTAAACGCGAGTTCTGCCGTGCTAGTATAACTTTTCTAGGACATATGTTGGGACATGGACAAGTTAAACCAATAGATGCTAATGTCAAGGCTATCTCTGAATTTCCCATGCCTGTTAATTAAAAGCAACTGATGCGATTTTTAGGTATGGCTGAATACTAAAAAAAAATTTCTCCAATTTTTTCATAATTGCTGAAATCCTGACAAATTTATTGAGTAAGAAAAACAAATTCCTTTTGACTGAAAAATGTCAGGAGGATTTGACAAGTTAAAAGCCATACTAAAAAGTGTGCCAGTTCTTACAGCTCCAACTTTCATCCAATCATTTAAACTGTCTGTTGATGCAAGTGATCTTGGGGTTGGAGCAGTGTTGATTCAAGAAGATGAAAATGGTATTGGTCATCCAGTGTGTTATTTTTCTAAAAAATTAAATAAGTATCAAAGAAATTACTCAACAATTGAGAAGGAATGTTTGGCTTTGATATTGGCATTACAATATTTTGAAGTTTATCTTAGTTTAGCTCCTTCTTTGATTATTGTGTTTAGTGACCACAACCCCCTTACTTTCATCAGCAAGATGAAAAATAAAAATCAGAAACTTGTAAGGTGGAGTTTGTTGTTACAGGAATATAATCTTGACATCAGGCACATCAAAGGAAAAGATAATTTAATAGCAGACACAGTTTCCCATGTATAACAGTGTATTATTTCATGTTATATGAGTGCTTTTTAACCTCATGTATAATAGTCTGTTGCAAAAAGAAAGCTTTAGCATATACATCTTTTTCTTTATGGGGGGAATGTTATGTATATTTAATTTATATCTGATTTAATTGTTGCAAGCTTTAAAATCATTTTCTTTTTTAATTTAATTATATTTCAAAATAATTTAGTCTGTTTACTAGAACTCATGCTTTTTCCAGAAAATAGTTTGACCTTGACTGTTCATTTTTGTGAACATAAGGCTGACCTGGTTCCTGACCTTCATTCAGAATTAGTAACAGCTACATGAACAAGTTATTTTTAATTTATTTTTATTGTGGGAATAATAAGGTTGAGATCGAGGCTGTGTTGGATATGTGACCCTCGACTTGTAAATAGTTTTGAGTGAAGTAAACAACTTTTATACTCGGAGTAAAATTAATGGTTCTTATCGACGACATACTGTGGCTACTTTTTTTTATATGTAAACATGATCACGTGATCCTCTTTCGCAATTAGGCATTTCTGAAATTGCACGTTACTTTGTTTTAATAATGATGCTTAGAGGCAGATCTCACAGTCTGGGCTTAAAAATGCTTGATGTTAAGACATTTCCTTCTGTTTTAGCCAGTTTTCAATTTACGTGTTAATTTTTCTTCAGATTATTTGGATTCTAAAAGATTAATTTGTCTGGAAATATTTTTGTGCTAATATAGAATTCTTGAACAAATACATTTCTTAAAATTTTTATTTGGATTTCAAACACCGGATTACTTCTTGTGTTTCTACAAGGAACTGTAGACCACAACACAACACATGATACAGCATACGTCATCGCCTTCCATCTTGGATTCTTCATCGGGACCTGAACTTGATTTCATTAGAACATTTCAATATTAGGATTTCTTAAATTATATTCGTGGATTATTTTTGGATTTGAATCTTGAAACTGTAAGTTCTTATTTTTTTATTTTTACAGGGAAATAAATTATTTGTTATACTTTTCAAGGCTTGTTGTTTTCACTCTTTCTTGTGTTACTGTTTATTCGAGCCTAAACATTTAACACCAGATAATACTTTCGCATGTGCACTGATTATAGAAAGGTGAACAGTGTGACTAAAACAGATTAATTTCCATTCCTAATAATCGATGACTGCATTGATAAGATTTGAAATGCAAAGTATGTCACCAAATTTGACCTTCTGAAAAGATTTTGGCAAATTTCACTGACGGAAATGGCAAAGGAAATTTCTGCATTCATGACTCCAGATGGACTTTATCGAAATAAAGTGATGCCTAATGGGATGAAGAGTTTGCCAAGTGCTTTTCAACATTTAATGAACATGAGTACTCTGGTCTAGATAATTGTCATGCTTACATCGATGATGTCATCATCTACAATGACATTTGGAAAGAACATTTAGTGACAATTTGGAACTTCTTTGACAGACTCATTGATGCAAGTTTGACAGTTAATTTATCCGAAAGTGAGTTGTGCCATGCTAATTTTTTTGCTTGTGTAATATTTCTTGGACATATCGTGGGACATGGACAAGTTAAACCTATAGATGCTAAGGTCAAGGCTCTCTCGGAATTCCCTGTGCCTATCAGTAAAAAGCAGCTGATGCAATTTTGGGGTATGACTGTTTACAATTGGAAATTTTGTTCCAATTTTTCCATAATTGCTGAACCCCTCACAAATTTATTGAGCAGCAAAACCAAGTTTCATTAGACTAAAAAATGTAAGGAGGCTTTTGATAGTTAAAAGCCATACTAAAAAGTGCACCAGTTCTTACAGCTCCAAATTTCAGCCAATCATTTAAACTGTCTGTTGATGCAAGTGATGTTGGGGTTGGAGCAGCATTGATTCAAGAATATGAAAATGATATTGATCATCCAGTGTGCAGTTTTTCTAAGAAATTAAATAAGCACCAGAGAAATTATTCTACAGTCGAAAAAGAATGGTTGGATTTGATATTGGCATTACAACACTTTGAAGTTTACATTAGCTTAGCTCCTTCTCTGATTAATGTGTTTAGTGATCACAACCCCCTTACTTTCATTGGCAAGATGAAAAACAAAAATTAGAGATTACTAAGGTGGAGTTTGTTATTGCAGGATTATAATATTTACATCAGGCACATCAAGGGAAAAGATAATTTAATAGCAGATGCACTTTCCCATGTATAGAAATGTAAGATTTCTTCTAATGTTTTTTTTTTTATAAAGCTATGACCTAATTGAACTATGATAAAAAGAAAGCTGTATTATATAAATCTTTCTTTTTTTATGGGGGGGAGTATTATGCATATGTAATGTAATAGTTTGTTAGTTTTAAATTTTTCTATTATTATTCCATTACATGCCATTGTAGTGTAATATTGTTTACTGGATTTGATATTGTCTAGAATAGAGTTCAGTTCCGTTTGACCTGACTGATTTTTTTTATTTTAGATGTAAACAACTAATAATAGAAACATTGTACCTAGCTGCTGACCTTGTTTCAAAATCAGTGACAGTTTTAGTAAACAACTTGTACATTTTTTTTATTATTCTTCTTAGAGTAAGACTTATTAACCCTTTACCTCAAAGAGCATAGTTACAAAGTGCAGCACGCTATAAATAGAACACTTTTTACCTTGTTACCTATTCGACTCCATACGCCTAGGCCTGCCTGTGAACTGTTAAGCAATGTAGTGTATGTTATGTTTAACAGCAATTTTAACCATTTTACATTTTTGGTACACATCTATTATATGTGGAAAAATTTAAGAGTAAAGTCCGATTGTTATAGCTGTGTAATTATTTTTCATGGAAGAATTTTTTATGTGCTTTAAATACTTGAGAGAACTCGTTCACTGTCATGTCAGTGAGGCCGCGTGACCAACCGTAGCTGCCATTTCTCATACTCGAAATTTACAAGTTTTTCATCTGTGTCTACATTATTAAGTCATCTGAATTTTATAATTTATAAAAACTAACTGCTGCCTACATCAGTATCAGATCCTTTACCTAAGTTATTGAATCTTTCATAGTTGTGATTCTAATCATGAAAACTTTGTAAGTACTGAATGAAATCTGCAGCCAGTCATTTTGGAGAGTGGAGATTATGACCCAGTTACTTTAAATAGCAGATATCGACCAGTGCTTAAACAGTGACCATGTGATCTGACGTAATTGTCATTCGCAGAAATGAATGTAATATCTAATGGGTGGGGTTTCCCTGAAGGTGGCACTACAAAAACCAGCTCAAAATGGCTGATGTTTACAGCAGGCGTCAAACGGTGCTTCCATGCGAATGGAGTAGAGGCGTCAAAAGGCTTTTCCATGTGAATGGAGTAGAGGAGCCCAAAGATGCTTGCATGAGGTAAAGGGTTAAGTTGAGTCAAGTGCATATCTGGACTACCTGACATCAATCAAAATTTTCTGCTGATTTGATAGTCATTATTGCCACCACGGTATTTATCTTTAAAATATTATCCATACTCCTTTTAGATTGAAAGTCTATTAACATTGGTTTTTCACAAGAAAAT
The DNA here is from genome assembly GCA_028554795.2 of Sinohyriopsis cumingii. NCBI lineage: Eukaryota > Metazoa > Mollusca > Bivalvia > Unionida > Unionidae > Sinohyriopsis > Sinohyriopsis cumingii. Next base: position 67,585 of record JAPYKE020000727.1, on the reverse strand, counting down.
GTTTTATGATGCTCGTTGGTCCTAAATTAATATGATACTGATTTGACATCCATTGTGGTCACCATAGCAGCTTTGGAGAAACTCTTGTTATTGCTGCTCCTCATACTGTAAGAGGAAATGCTCGAGGTGGAGCTTTGACCAGATTAAGATATCTAGTTGCTTCTGAATAAAAATATTGCCAATCTGACCTCAGATATGGCTGCCACGCTGAACATGTTGAAAATCTTTTATCTATTTTGCCCAAATGAATGATCATATTAATTTCAGGTTTCACCAGTAATCTTCTAATGGCATCTAGTTTGTCCTAAATGAAGATGGTGCCAATCTTAAATCCAATATGGCTGCCTTAATGGCTAATTTGAAAATCATGTCACTAAAGAACATCAGAGATGAGTTCAAAGCTGTGCAGATAATAAAAGAAAAATTGTCTCATTTTGAAATGCTGTAAACTTGTTTTGGACAGTAGAGCAAACGTGCCTTCAAGTGACTCTTGTTATTAGAGTTTAGAGTCCCATAATTGGACTCTGCTGTAGAAACTTTTGTCTCATAGTTGTTGGCATGTGGCTGGTTTTCTCTGTCTCCTAAGATGGTTTCAAATAGCATGCACATCAGGGCACACATCGTGTAGCTCACTGTAATACATGTACCCTTCCATGCTCAGTGCAAACACAAATTTGAGCCCTTTTCTAGTCCTTAGTAGGCAAACTATGCTGTAACTGTCAATGCAGTTTTTTTTGCAGGTCTCAATACTTCATACTTTATTCAGGTGGGTTTTTCCTGTGCCATATCTAGTTGCATTTATCTGAGCAGCTCTGGTATCTCTAGTGGATGAAAATTAAAATACCAAAAACCAGTACATGCAGGGATGGCAGAGGGTGTTTAGGTCACCTCCTGGGTGCTACTATTTTTTGTGTTGTTTCAAACAAGTGCAAGTCTTGGGCTCAGCCCATGTGGGTGTCTGAAAAAGTTTGTCACTTGGGTTGGGGGTTCTTACTGTGTTTTCCTGGGTTCGTCCTCAACCATTTTTACACTGGTTGCCTTGTATAGCCTATCTTGTGCTGAGAAATGGCATTAAACCTGAAAACAACTTAACTTGGGAAATGGGATTTGGAGTTGAAGCATGTCACAAATTTGGATCAGTTTTACACTCTTTTTGCTACTTAATTATGAACAATATCCATGCAGAAAAGTGACATGCTCTTGTGTCTTACTAGCTGAGCTTTTGAACAATCTGAAAATTGCTAAATGACTTTTTTTGATCAGCTCTTGATCAGATTTGCATACTTGCTTATATCATCAATATCTCAGGTCTTATGTTGCTTGTTTAGGCTCAAATAAACAGTAACACAAGAAAGAGTGAAAACAACAAGCTTTGAAAAAAATACAATAATTTATTTCCCTGGAAAAATTCTGTAAAAATTAAAAGATATGAACTTATGGTTTTATAGAATCAAATCCAAAAATAATCAGAGAATTATCCAAGAATAAAATGTTTTGAAGTCCTAATAACAAAGTGTTCTACTGATTTCACATTTGAATACCAACGAAGAATCCAAGATGGAAGACGATGACGTATGCTGCAATCTGTAGTGTTGAAGTTTACAGTTCCTTGTAGAAATGAGAATTAGCACTCCGGTTTCTGATAGCTGAATAAATTTTTATAAAAAACTGTTCTTGTTCCACAATATTACATGAGCACACGTATTTTTCAGAAAAATAATAGAATTAATCCTTTTGAATCCAAGTAATTTGAAATAACTCCAAACCAAGTAATTTGAAATAACTCCAAACAGTACAACATAAAACTAACAGTTTAACAGTCCAGCTTCTACTGAGATTAATTTGCCAAAGCTTGGGTTATACGGTCTTTCTAAAACGTAAACAAGGAGGCACGTGATCATCTTCTGGAAGGTTAGAGAAGCAAGTACTTGTTACAGATCACGTTTACCCAGTGTGACCCTGATGAAAACCAATCATTTTACTCTAAGAAAAAAAATTTCAAAAAATTGTTTACATCTCAAAGACAAAGTCCCATCATGACCTAAAAAACAACCACTCATTTTAAAATAAATGGAACTTGTTTACGATGGTTGCTACAAATTTTGAAAAAAGGTCAGGATTTAGATCAACACCTGGTGTTTATAAACTAACAGTCAAGGTCAAACTGTTTTCTGAAAAAGTATCATCTCTAGTGAATAAATTTACGTTACAATATCATGTAATGAAAAATAAAAAAGAATGTTAAAACTGACAAACAATTAAACTGAAATAAATATATATTAAATCAAATATAATTAAATCAAATATACATTACACTGGCAAATTTGATTGTGAGCAAAAATACATGCATATCTTGCATCTGATGAACTGAGTTTGTGAACATTCTAGATAGCATATTTCTGATCAGAATTTGATAAGATTTGGTACGTAAGCTTGCATCATCATGACCTTGGTCAAGTCTGATTATGAATGCCATCCATGCATGCTAATGAAATGATCTTGCACCTGATTAGTTGAGTATGTGAACACGTTAGAGATCATATTTCTGATCAGATCTTAATCAGATTTGCATATGTCATTGAGATCATGGATGAACACATTATGAGTGACATCTATGTGGTCTTGTATCTTATTGGCTGTACTTGTCAGTACCCTTGAGGCCATATTTTTGAACAGATTTTGACTTGCTATGGAAGCTTGTGTCATACAGTTTTAATGATAAATTCTGTTATGCACATGATACATAATCATGAGGATTCAGGTTGATCAGATGTTGGGAATTAAACTTGTAGCCTTCTGGTTATGGTTCAGTGTCTTAACCTTTGAGTCACCACACTCACTTGCATGGGGTCTCAATAGTTTCCAAGTTATTACTTAAGGGATGGGCCACCAAAGGAGAAAGGACAGACTCAGGAATCCATGCTGTCTGCACAGATTAACTCACTAACTTAAAGTGCATGTACTTTATGTTATGAATCATTGCCTACTCCCCAGGAGGAAGATAGTCGGTTACATAAATGAGATTTGTCCTTTTTATGCAAAGAAAGTAATCTATACAATAACATAATTACATTTAAGTACAGTTTGGCTTACATAAGGAACTTTTTAGATACTTCTTCATCGCCATGGAGAGAAAGAAAAGTTAAATTGCTTTTCAGGCATCATTAAATTTTTATTCTTAATCAGCTTTGATCAACTACTATATTCTTTGCTGTTTTCCATCTTTGTTTTTTTCTGTTTTAAATTGAGTTTTATTGCTCTAATAACTTCAGAATTGTATTGAAAGGGGTTAATGAAACCTTTTGTCAGCATTGGTGTGCAAAGAGTAGTAAGAGAAGAAACAAGAGAACAAATTGATCAGTTAAACTACTGGGAATCTGAAGCACATTTACAAAAATTAGCGCAACATTTATTCTTTGTCAAATATTTTCAGACTACCAGCATAATTCCATAATTATTCAGTCCAGTGTGCAAACTTGCTTGTAAGAGATGGGGAGGATAGTGTTGGTTAAAAAATTTGTATTGATATTTGTGAAATATATTTTAATATGAATAAATATTTTGAAACTAGTGTCAGTCCAGGTATGATATTGCCACCCTTAATATAATTTTGGTTACTAACACATTTCTACAGTTAATTATAAAATTATATGAGAGGTGGAAATATTCACTGTAGTTACCGTGCAGTCTTTTATATTGCCTATTTTATCCAGAAATGTTTGATTACATTGTAAAATAGTCAAATTTCACAATGTTTATGGGACAGCTATTGTATTTATGTGCATATAACTCAAATATAATTAATTAGCTAATGAACACATGTGTAAGAAAGAAAATTGTTATGAGTGTGTACATTCTTTTATTTTAAAAATGGCAAGAGTTAACATTACCCTAGTGCTAAATACTTGTACATAGACATTGTATATAGTAAAGAAGAGGTTAAAGGTACAAGTGACCTAAGAATATGTTAGTCTTATTTTTTGTAAAAGAATGCTCTACCATTTCATTCTCTGCATTGCAGATGGTCTTTTAAAAATTCAAGAAATTCACAGTGGAATGATTACAGCACAAAATAAACAGTGTGGGGATGTTCACGATTTGAAAACAGGACAACTCAGCCAGGGCCAGATGCTTTGTGAATTGAAGGCAAATGTTGACAAACATCATGGCTTGTTGGAAAATATAGGCAGAGGTGTGTCAGAAGTAAAGAATGCACATTGTCATGAACCAAAAGGATGGAAACAAATGGAGGAAAACCAAGGCTTGGTTTTGCAACACATGCAGAAATTACAGGAAAAGGTGGAACAGCAACATGATATCTTGCAGAATATGGATGGGGCAATGAAGATGGCACGTAGTAATCAATACATGTTAACATGCAAGGTAATCAATTCACCTGAGGATGATACTCAAGGTTTAGGCCGAGTAAGAACAGAACAGATGGATCAAAGGAATCTTTTGCACAGTTTAGAAAATGGACAGGATGAAGATCAAGAAAACAAAGAAAACCAAGACTTAGTTTTGCAACAGGTTGATGCTGTCAAGAACACTAGAGAACATGTGCCCAGCAATGGTAGGATATGACATTTTTATTTTAGATTAATGTGAGATTTTAGTAGATACAAGGAAATGTTTTCAATTGACAAGTGAAATATTTCCTTATATCTACTTTTATAAATGTTGATTTTGTTTTTATTATATGTTTTAGGAAAAGTCTGTCGACTTACATGGATTTTGCTAAAGTAAATAAAAAAAAGAATTAAAAAAATGCAAGTGATGGCTGCATAATGAGATCAGTTAAAAAGTTCAAACATTTTTCAGTAATCCTTGGAAGCTGACTGTCTTTACACATACAGATAGAAATAAATAAATTCTTTTCTTCATTAATACATTTCATCACAGATTGATAAATTGAAGATTGTTGGGGTGGGTTACTGTAAAAAAAATTGCAGAACAATCGTGTCAGACAGACTGTAGAGCATAATATCTTTAAGCTAAAGATTTTAATCATCATTCTTCATTTTGTTTGGTTTTGCATTCAAACATGAATTGTGTGGCCTTGACAAGCTTGCAGACTTGTTCAGTAACAGATGTTGCACCCTGTATTTGAATGTCACTTAATTTCGTTTTGCAATGAGCACTCCTCCATCTCCAATTTCTGCTTTATTTTCAAATATGATTAAGATTGGGATGACAATAAAAATTGCTACTGAAACAACTTTACTTATACTTCATTTAACCAGAGATTTTTCACTAAAATCTGGTGCCTTTTTTTGTCATAATGTCAACACGTTACGGGTATTGTATGTGTGATACCAAACATCAAAATAGAATCACATTATATAAGTTCAATCCTATTAATTTGCATGATTGATCTGAAAAACATTTTTAAAATGTTGATACCTAAATCCTGCTTTTTTGTTGTTTGGAGTTCAGTTTCAGGCACTTTTTATGGAATGTGTATGTCCTTATTTATCACATAAATGTATGTTACAGTCTTTACATATTTTTAGTATGTTCATCGCCTGTGTATATGTATGTGTGTGAGAGAGAAAGATATTTAAATGGAAATGCAAGTTTGAATAGCATACATATGGGTATGGGCAGATATATTTCACAAATGGAAAAGAAAATAGTTCCAATAGTAATTTTATGACGTGGCAATAAAAAATTTCTTTCAATGATACATTTAGACATATCACCATGAAATGTATAATAATTTTAATTTATCAGTTGGTATTTGAATTGAATGATTTTAACACATATTAGTTTTGAGAGGGTCTACAAGCATTAGCTGCTTAAAATAGTTGAATCCTGATTTCAACCACTATCATAAAAGAATGTGGGCATTTTTTGTGGGGGGGGGGTATTTTTAATTAAAACTTAATGTGATTTAATATCACACAAGTGTAATGAAGGAACTAATTGAAAATTGAAGGTAATATAATCTGTCAAATTAACTTCAACATGACGTGATCAGAATTTAGAATTTTTGCCATTGTGGCTGTTTGATAATGATATTATTGGGTCATTCACATTAAATCTTGTAGCCCACAATCTAGTGAAATAAACAGATGTGAATCTGATTTTTTTGCAAACAAAACTAAATGATGGCTTCATTCAGTTTAAGAATGTGTTGGAAATTCATCATTTACCTCAACTTAATACAAGCATAAGGAAATTGGCCTTTACTTCCAAATTCAGCAGAAGAACAAATGGAAATTGTATGTTAAGTGTCAGTTTATTTTAATGTCTAATAGAGAGATGGAGAAGAAAGTTTATTTTTCTGAATTAAGAAAATATGTGAATATTAGCTGTGTTAAATAATGTACATGTATATGAAAAATCTAATTTGAGTATAAGATTATACGTTAGAAAATTCATGTATCAGTCAAATCCTGTTAGAAAATACAACTAACACATCTATATATGTGTGTGTGTGTGTGTGTGTGTGTGTGTATATATATATATATGGCAGTCCTTGTTTAATCTATATCCCATTGTCAACAAACATGTTTGGAAACAATTCACTCAGATATTTATTATCATAGTAGCACGTGGCTGTATAGTTGTTCATATGCTACATGTACATGTACTTAAATTAGCCAAGATTTTGGTCAGTAAGAGACATCTACCATGATGCCGAGGCTACCAAGGGAATGAAGCTATTCATAGGGAAATGAAAACATGAACAAATTAAAAAGTTTAACAGACATTCTTGTGAGATGTCGCACCTTCACAAGTTGAAAGCCACATATATAATGTTTCAAAATATTGGAATTTTAATTTGGGTTTTTACACCGCTATTGGTAGCAATTGTAAGCATGACATTTTTTTTGTTGCAAACAGTGAACTTTCATGGCACAATAAATATGCTCCAATCACTATGAAAAATGAAACATTGCTTTTATTTAAGCTTGTTGCTGATTTCCTTTGAGTAAAAGTGTTCGGCTAGCTTTGATGAAGGTGCATGTGTTATTGAAGGTGCCACTAAAGGCCCTTTTTGGAGGACCAAACAAATGCCCGTTATTGCTGTAGCAATATCAAATAATTGTAGAACATTGACTGAGAAAGAATTTTCTTTTCATTTGCTTAGTATATATACAGAACAATGGGTGCTTCAAAGGTAATTAGTTGTATTTGAAGTTTCAGCAAAACTATTTTCTTTGGGTACATTTTTCAAAAAGAAAAAATGTTGCCATCATCTGATAGATTGTAGTCATTCCTGCTTTCACATGTGGATTGTAGCCTGTCAGGTAGCACGACTATTTTGGTTATATTATGGCATACAGTTCTAAGGCCAGACATTAGTATAAACGGTTTATGATATAACAATGCCATGTTTGTCAATATGAACAAAGAGTTTATGTAACATTAGATACCAGTGCAATTTTATATCCAAGTTTGCAGCTTCCTGTCATGGTGCTTTTGAATTTATCCACTTTGAAGCCAAGATGGTATATACAGTTTTTAACAGCCAAACATGTTGTTGCAAAAAAATTCGCCAGATGGTTTATTTTATCGCCAATAAGACAAAAATATCGCGATTTGCTACATTGATGAAGCCCAGCATGATCCCTGTTGTTGGATATCATTATGGTCGTGTAAACCATAATGGTTGCAACCATGCCTGGTATATTAAACCCTTGTCATTGTAGAAAAAATCCCTGAGTAAATTTGTATTTGGTTCTAAGTCAATGATTTGGTATTTTCAGACGCTAATACAGTGATCCCAAGCTGGCTTCAAGTTGGTACTGGCACATCAGGATGGTTTCAGTGGTTGATTTCTTTTTGGCCTTTAAAAAGATTATATTTGAGTGTATACAAGGATTTGGTAACTCAAATTATAGCTTTGTAGTAGATATTCATCAGCAAAATTCCTATCAATGTTAGCATCATTGGTTAGCTGATCCGGCATCTTGTCAGCAAATTCTGCAACCTCATCACAATGGTCAGAATCCATTTCTTATATGTCATGATAAATCTTATCTTAAACACAAGTACCAAAGACGGTTAAGAATGTTTCATCCCAAACATTGTTCAGTTCTTTCATCCATATTCAGATCTTAAACAAGCCTGCAACCAAAATGTTTTTAATGATTTATCATTAGAATCTCAGCTAAATAAAGAATTCAATATTTTAGCATCAGCATTAGGATTTTCCTATGATTGTTCCGCTAAATTAATACTAAGAGATCCCCATGTTTTAGCGGATGTGTACATGATTAAAAGAAATTACTATCTGGATCTTTCAGTATCATGTTTAAAGTGACCACTGCAATGAAACCCATCAATAATTACATGTGATATACCAAAACATCCAAAGGTTACAGCTCCTCACCTTTGTATTGTTATGTATATTGTTACAACTTTAAGATCTCAAACTTTGCAACAAGAAAGAAAAAAAAATCAAAGTTTTTTTTTATAGTTTAAAATATAAATTTATTTTGCTAAAAATGCTATGTCAAGGAATTAAAAATAACTTTTATGGTGAATGAATTCTTTAAATCCTAAAAGTTATATCAGTGCCAGTAGTTCTAACCCATACCACAACTGCCTACCCTTCTGCACATGAGATTCTCACGTGAGATCTAACTCAGGTTAGTCTCATGTGCAATTTAACATGCAAATTAGGTTAGAACTCACGTGAGCAAATAGATTCTAATAAGAAAATCACATGTGCAGGAATTGTTAACAAGAGCAATATCTTGCTCACGTGAGCCACACCTTGCTCACATGAGCCACACCTCGCTCATGTGAGCAAGATATGCTCACGTGAGCAACATCTTGCTCATGTGAGCCACACCTTGCTCATGTGAGCAACATCTTGCTCACGTGAGCAAGATTACGCTCACATGAGCAAAAACAACAAAAAAACAACTATAGTATTTAGTTTTTATTGAATACAAGAATTAAACAGAGTAAGATCAATATTCAAATCCCGTAATCATAAGCATATAATTTGAGTTCGATTAGTGATCTTTTAATAAGGTAAGACAACTAGAGTATGTATGTATGTATGTACCTGTTATATTAATACATCACATTTATTCTAAAAACTTTAAGGTCATAATGAAAGATACTGCTGGAAATTTGCTTCACATGAAGACAATTCTTCACTGTTCCAGAAAATTCAAAGCAAACAAAACATGTAATTGACATTCCTGCTTCTGAATTTCATTATTTGCGTCTGCAACAATATTTTCACTTGGAGATTGTTCTCTTTGAATCAATGCACTTCCTGTTGACCACTGAATTTAAGTTAGCAGGCTCAGTTTTGAACTGTTGAAAAAAGAAACCTGAAATGGAAATGAAAAAGTTGGTAGAAGTTTGTTTTTTTCTGATCACAGCATTTGAGACATTCTGTAAGGTGGATTTTTGAAGATTTGTTTTACAAGGTAAAGGCAAAATACATAATTGTAGTTTGGATTAGATGGCACTTTATCACACTGTGAAAATAGGAGCCAACTGTTTTCCCAAGGACACACTTACGCAGCCAACCCAGTCTGAAAATTCATCCTTTGGACTATGAGTCAAATTGCTCTACCAATAGAATTACCATAGTTCAGTAGCAAACATATAAACTGCACTGTTGATGAGATACCTGCAAGTCACACTGCATATTCCAAATTTGACTACTACTGGATAAAGATGCCAATGTGTACCCGGGTATTCTCCCATTGATAATAACCTGGGTAATAAAACGAACAATTGGGTACCCGTTTAAAAAAAAGTGTTCACAGGGGCTCATATGGTTGCTTACAATTTACTTGTCAATACAATCCTTTCTCAAGTGACCTATTTAAGAATCAACCCTGATATTTCAAGCCTGACCATCCTAAAATTCATGCCTGTCCATGGTTCATGTGCCAATTTTCTCATGACTTAAAACACTTGTTTTCAGAACCTGGTGACATTATCTGGGTCAAATAAAATTAAGCACAATATGAATGTCTGGTTTAACTTGGCTACTGTAACATGCACTTCTTATACCATGTTAGGACAAAAAATGAATGAAATGGACAACTATACAGACTGAAATATAAAGATCAAAAAAAGTTTGCTACTTAATAACAGTTTTGAAAAAACAGGTTCTTGAACGTGAAACCATTTGCCCTAGATTCATTCTATTATGATACTACACACATAGCAGTCCAGCTTAAATAGAAAATAAATGGCACCAGATATCATTTTTTTTAAAAGAAGAAAAAACAACAAAAATAACCCGGGATGTATCAATGCAACTGCTGGATGTTATGTAACTGAAAAATGTTGGAGAAAAGATAGTTTGTTAAACTTAAAAACATGTTGCACTGGAACGTTGTATAGGGATGAACCATGGCAGGTTGAGGATAATACAACAATCAACATTTATGGACTTTATGACAATTCGCGAAAGTTACTGTAGACATGTACACTAGTCAAAATGACTGTTATGCACAAATAATTTATCAATTTCTTTTGTGTCTATTCTCATCTATACTAGTAATCCACACGAGTTCAGCTGATTTGTGACAAAAATTATAACTCCATATACATTTTTCATACAGTTTTCTGTAATAATGGCGTGTAATTTATACTCTTGTTGTGCTCAGATTATGATTTTTGCCACTTATTTGTAATAATTATGCTTACAGCTCATTTTGGGGTTGGAACATGTGAACCTACAACAAAGCAGTTCAGCTTCACATTTAATACAATTTCCTTTTGATTGTATACTCTGGTAACCAACTGTTAGGAATGATGGGTACACATTAGAAATTTGCAAAAAAATTGACATCTCTACCTCTGGAACAGTCCTCTGAAAGATTTCTCCAAAACTTTTGGGATACATTTTTCCAAAATATGTACATTTGCAATATACAAAGAAATTCAAAATCTGGTTTCCAACTTTTATATTTAAAAAAACAAATGTATTGGGGGTCAAATTTTAGAGTCTGAAATGCATATGTGTATTACATCAAAAGATTTGAAGCGTGTTATACATACCCTTTACTGGAGTCGGAATTTCCTCTAGCATGGCAATGGGGTTTTGTCTGACTTCTTCCTGTTGCTGTCAATGTTTTGCACTTCTTTCAAATGATTGCTACCTTTGTTGTGTTGATTAAATTTTGTGACCTTCATGAAGTTTAATCTGTAAAAAGAAAAAAATTAGTATAATTGATCATTTTATTTATCTATGCATAACAGAAAGAATGCACTGAAATGAGAAAACGATTTGGTTGGCAAGAGTCCTAGTGTATATAAGCGTTAAGAAAAGCTGTAATCCTTATCCAATTAAATCTCTATTTTAAATTTACCAATCAAAATATTTGACAGACAGGGCAAATGTCTTTTAGGAATAAAATCATGAATTAAGCTACTGCATTTGGTTCTCAATCGTGTATGCTTATCTTGATCCGCCCAATCAGCAATAAAATAATACGAAGAACATTTATGTTTGTACAAATAATTGTTTCAATCGGTAACGCAAGTGCTCCTCACTGAGCGCCCGCATTATTATTGGGGGTGGGGGTAAGAGCCAGACATGGTTGCACAGTTTAATTGCGGAAGGCTTAAATATTCGATGACAGTGTGGTGTAGATATCATTTTTAGAAACAGGAGGTTGAATTATTATCTTTAAAATCTGAAACAAACCCTTGGCTCAATTTTAAACGACCATGCGAATTTATGCTTATGCTTATAATGTCGATGATTCAGGCTATCCACTTTGATCATTCTATATGCGAAATTGTAAAAAGAAATCAGTAAAAGTAACTTACCTCTTTCTCGGCAATGAACAAGTCTTTCATAATCCTTGAATCTTGCCTAACAGCACGTCGACGTCTTCTGTTTCGTACTGGACATTAACAACCGTACCGACGTGGATATCTTAAAATGTTGGTGTTGGTTTCTATATTTTAATAGTGTCCACACTCTTGCTGTCAGAATGTTTTAAGAGCAGACATGTTGCAGGAGAATATTAAATAACTTTCTCCATAAACAGCGTGGCCCTTGCTAAGAGAACATGGTCCGCGCGTAAATTTCTGTCTGTTCGGTTTAAAAGTGCTATTCTACATGTACACTGTAGGTCAACATCCAGCATCTGTTGAGTTCATCTGAGGCGCCATAAAGGGTAAATTATTAGCAAACATGTTGTTGTACGCATAGATGCTTGTATCATTGATTACAATATAAAAATCAGTCATACATGTAGTATAAAAATAATACTTTTATTATTTTATACTACTGTATGACTGACATTGAAATTGTAAGCAATGATGCGAACCCTTCTGGTTTTACACTCATGTGTACACATGTACTCGGGTATTTTTTAATGTTATTTTTATATATTAAATAAATGCTATTTTATTATCTGATGTTTCATAAAAACTGAGCTATAAGTGAATTCATATCATTAATAAGTTAATTAATATAGACCTAGTTAATTTTGATGTTTTTACACTAGCTTGTGCCGAGCCATGCCCCACAGGACACTCTAATGGTTCTAACAAGCCGATTCTTCCACCGTGTACTCTGATAACTTGGGTCACAGAAAAGTTAACGGAAACGTCAGTGATTTGTTTTGTGATTATTTCAATAGGAAACTTCTTTTATAAACTTTGAAATGACATGATTACAACATTTAAAAGGCTGCAAATAAGCAAAAGTTTCTATTACCAAGAATATACACGTGTAAAACTGTGCGAAACAGCTACACAACCAAACACGACTGGATTAGGCAGTTAGTTTCTTACGGATTTATTAAATTTTATGTACAGTACATGTTGTTGTTTTTATTTTTTTAATGATAATGTACACATGCATATGAAACGGGGTTGGGGTGAAACCTCGATAATAATTTGTCTAATACGTAACCCGTTCGACTGTTCAGTCGGCATTTGAATTTTAGCGGACACTAGACAAAATGTTTAATGTTACCCCGCGTATTTATTTGATGCCAGACATTCAATGTCGGTGGACAATGTTTTATTAAACACGTTAATATTATTAATCCTTTATGGTTTCTGCGTGGATTAAACATAGGCCGTTTTATAGAATATGGGGAAGGGGGGCGTCAAGCGTACGTACGCGGAAAGGGGAGGGGGGCGCGTAAAAAAAAGTATGCATGCGTAAGTACGCGGTAAGGGGGGGTGGTGTAAAAAAAAGTATGCATTCGTACGGGGTGGGGTGGGGTGGATCAAGCTTTGCCAGACTTTTGCGTACGTACTAAATGGATGACCCCTAAGCCGAATTACACAATTCAGTAAGTATAAGATTGTATTGACTTTTGTGCGAACGTTAGTAATGGAAGAAAACGACGTAGTTTATGTAATTCTCCAATTTTTATGGAAAATAACTTTGAGAGTTTATTAGGCCAAAAAGACTGTGCATCAGTGTTTATTTTTTTCCAGATATGAGGTTATGTACTTATTTTACAATTTGATTGTGGGGTGTTAGAAGTTCGTGAATAAAGGAGTTGCATCATATGTTTATGGTACATAGGATTCATTTTAGGGCAAAAGTTTTATTTCCTTTTTATATTTGTAAACTGTGAGTTTTGGGGAGAGAAACATTTCACCTTTTTACAGCTGTTAAAGTTTAATGGGTAGTCTGGTTATACAAGACCTTAATTCTGAATTGTTTCGTTTTATAAACAGTGAAATGAACCTTAATATGTTCAAATACAAGGAGCCTGTTGGGTCAAAATAAGATTAAAACTCACTGTGAGAAAATAAGTTGAAAATGTTTTAAAATTTAAAAATTACAACAAAGTAACAGCAAGTGCAAAATAGAAATAATGTCTATTTGACAATAATGGAGATGCTTGACATTCAACATACACAAAATATTTAAGTCCAAATTGCTCATGTGATAACTCACATGAGAAAATCCAACTTTGAATAAATTTGAAAAAAGTGTTTAACCAGAATCAAAGTCCAAGTTTCTCACGTGATAACTCACGTGAGAAATTAGAACTCTGTCTTATTTTCAAACATGGTTGTATGTAATGGAAAAGAATGTTTTCTAAGTTCTACTTTCTCATGTGAAAATTTAGATTCTCACGTGAGCAAAATCTGCTCACGTGAGAATCAGGTTAGTTTTTCCTTGGCTCACAAGATCTAACAAACTGCACATATGAGCCTGCAAAATCTACCCAATTTGCATACATTTCTAACAAGGTTCTCATGTGCAGCTTATGAGCAGCTCATGTGAACTGGTGAGATTTTTCTGTACGGGAAATAATCTGAATACATGTACGTTGAAGAGTTATTCTAAACGATAACTCCAATTTACCGATGTACCAGCAATGCAGAATGTACTTTAAATGAATTCATGATAAATCTAATAGAGTTATAAATCCAAAAGTCTTTGAATGTTCCACAGCCATTTCATACAACTACTAAGTTAATTAATGTAATGTTAGAACACTACAATTCCAAAGAATGATTACATTGAATGAATCAATCCCCTCAATAGCTCTTAGAAGACCAGTAGTACTTTGAAGAATAAATGATTTTGCGTAGCAATCTTTTTATATAGACAGTTAACATGCAATATCAGGAATGGAATACAAAGCTTTTGAATGAATCATTCTGGTATTTTGTAATTCTACATTCAGTAAACGAGTCAATTGTCCCTGTTATAGTCAGTCAGAAAATAGGCCAGTTGAACTATTACCAGTATAAATGTATTAATATCTTTGTTGGATAATATGATGTTTACTCGAACTATTACAGCACATCAACCTTGGCACTTTATGAATAAAACTGACGTATGCACTATACATGACTCATCTTTATAGCACAAACCCGTTCATAGGATATTAGCAGTAAAAATGTCATGACTCTTATAAAAGCTATTATTTTAAAAACAATATACATATGTAATATTGGTACACTTAAGAGTTTTAATGTGTATTGTGTGATTCACCTTTGTCCATAATTGATGGTAGATATTTGGTCCTACCTGACTAATACCATTTATTTTTGGTAAATGTTTACATGAATTTGAGTTCATGATATTGGTTTTCCCAATATAGAAACATGGTCAACCTGATGTTTGCCAAGTAGCTTACTAAAATTTAAGTTCGACCTTGTTTACAACTTAAAATGTTCTGGAAGTTATCTGTCTTATGTTTTTGTACTAAGGTTGTTTTCATCAAAATTGTTCATTCCTATCTTAACATCGGTAGTGGAATCTTTCTGTTGTGTTCAGTTATATTATGAGAGGATTTTCTTTATTTAAAGTTTTCATTGGCATTACAAATTACTCATTGATACTTTGGCACTAAATCACTATTTTTGGATTACTTTGAATTCATTTAAGATATTCTGGATAAAATTGTGTTACATCTAGACTGTTAGCACAATGGCACATTTTAGGCTATTGGTAATAAGAACATTCAAGATTGGAATTCATTTGGAACACCATACCTGTTGTGTTTCTTGTCATGAGCTATCTCAAGTGAAATATATATATATACTTTATTTCCTAGAGTGACTCCTACAAACAGTCAACAAAGTGGGTCCAAAACAGTGCATGTGTATATACGTCGGAGAAAGATATATACATGATGCAGATTGTATAGTCTATTTCAATAACACATTTCCCTTGTTTTGACGAAATAAAATAAACAGTTTCTATATTTTGAATGTACATATAGAACACACGCAATGAAATCTAAATAATTTCTGCAGAATTAGTTATTTTCATTGATTATAGATTGGACATGAAACAGTATATCACATGAGGACAATGTACATGCAAGTTATGTCCAAAACATATTTAATGCATTAATAATGTTGTTTATATGCATTTTGGATAACCATTAACATTTTTTTCTATACCCTAAATGATAATTCTGCTTATTATGCACTGGTCAGTTGTTGTCAGTCTCCGCCGTTCCACACAGACGCCACTCCTAGGAATGTAAACATTTACAATCCAGTTTCAGTTCAGTTCGAAATAAACTCCAGTCGTTGTTCACGAGTGATGCTTGTGTATCAGCAGCTACAGTTGCACCTGCTGCTTGCTGTTTTTACACTACCTTGTACTTCAAGTATGGCTTTATGCGGTAGCAGAAACACATCCTCATCTCGTGTATTAAAAGTTCATATGCCTGTTTTGTTAGGCTCGAATTTTCATCAAGATACTCAACATATTCAAATTCTTCTGTTGAGTTGTCTGTTGTTATTTCCTTGGTCATGTCAAGGTAATTTTTTAGACATTTTTTATTAGTAATTGTTACATAAAATTGTGAACCGCTTTACAGTGTGAGGTTGGAAAGCAACCCACTAGAACTCCACAATATCTGGTCAAATGCTAGCACTTCGAGGTCATGTTTTAGTTACTAATTTTCTAATAATTTCTTTGTTTGGCAGAGATAGCAGTGTTTTTGTCGTTTTTATTGATGCCGCAGTAGTTTCGTATGTTGATGATATTTCAGAAATTACTTGTTTTATATCCCTGTCACTTGCGATGGGTGCGATACTGTTTGCAGTCTACCATTAATTTTATAAGCAATCTTCTGTCCAGCAGTATCACCCGCTGCAGAGAAGGCTTCTGTGACAAGAGCTTTAGATGTGTCTAATGTGATAGCTGCTATTTTATTTGCAATTCCAGGTATATTTTCAATTATTTTAGAGAATATATTTCCAAAGAATCCTTCTACAATATTTATGTGATAACTTTTTTGTTGTTTGATTTTGTTATACAAAACTGCCTGATAAAATTTATTGCAGTCAGCATAGCTGTGGTGAGCTAGTAGTACTTGCAGTTGGTAGGTGCATATAAATATCTTCTATGGTTTGATTAGATTGGTTCACTGACCTCAAGTGCAGATAATATGCTACAATTTCATTATTGAGATTTATTTGCCAGCTGGTGGTCTGTCAGGGGAAAAAGAATTAATTGCTTGTCCCTGACTACCACGTGCTGTGTACGACCCACTGCCAATCGAGCTGTTCACTAGAAACAAATTTATTTCTGTTATATCTACTGGTGACTCACACTTGTATGAAACTGAACCACTTTGTGATTCACAACCATGCTGTTTTCGAGCAAAACCTAACAATGGCCCAATGTTGCTGGCAGTACTAAAATCAACAAGAAATTTGTTTTCCAAGTCCTTCTGGCACACAGTGTGTTATAGTTTGGAATGAGTTCAAAATTGTCTGATGCAGATTCAACTTTAGTTGTAATCAACAACTTTATTGCTTTATTTAGATCTGTAATGTTATAAGCGCTTTGGGATATCTTAATAGAAATCTAAGTCGAGTCTGGCTGGATTGATTGAAATGTAAAATCATCATTCACGTTTATGTTCTGATATTTGCCATAGTGTTCCAAGCAGTAGCTGATACTAGTCCTATTTCATATTGCGTCCTCAAGTCCAGTTCGATTGGTGGATTTTAAATAACAGAAGTTTGCATTGTCCGATGTAGTCCGTAATGAGTCGATCAATAGTGTAGTTGATAACATTCCTGTTTTATCTGATAAAACTGACTGCTGGCAGTTTGAGCTTTGCTGTTAGCAAAATAATTTGCCGCAAATCTAATCACTATGTAATATGTAATATTTGTCGGATGTTAAATAACCGTTTGATCTCAGATTATCTAAAATGCCAACAATTTCATTGTCGATTTCTGTGCTCACACTTCCAGCTTCCTTTGATGCTATTAATAGCATCAACCAGTCAACTATTTCAGTCTGGGAGTTAAAAATATTAAGACCATCACCTGTTAATCCTGATCTTTCCTCTGGAAGACATGTATCACGCCTTTTATCAGTGTCCTTAAAAAGCTGATGTCCATTTGTATGGAATTTTTTTTATTTGTATACCTGTCAGCAGTATGAAACATAACACCAGCAATGAATCTAATACACATTTTATTATACGAATTTAAACATTCTTCGTTGGTTTCTGCTTTATCTATATTTTGTTCAGCTTGCATTCCTGCATTATCAATTTTTTCAGACTTTCAATAAAATTATTGTATTTATCTTCAGGCCATCTGCGAATTTGATAAATGTCATGTTGTTCTCTAGAAATATAATCTCTCAGAAATTTTTTATAATCTTCTGTTGATATTTCTTCTCTTGCATTTTTTTTTATAAAACTTAATTTGATCATCATATGACATCTTTGTGACCAGGATATCAGTAATAGCGTTTTGTTTCCCTGATAAACTTCCTGATGTTGTATTGATTCAAAGATTAAATTTTTTACCTCTTCTTTTAGCGCACGAGGTCTCCAATTTTTTTAAATAATTTGCTCAGCAGTTTTTTCTGTCCTTCAACTAGACCAAATAATACTTTCTCTGATAACTTTTTAAGATTTTCTGGTGATGCTGTAGAAATATCTGGTTGTTTGCCAAGTACAGCTTCAGTCACTGGTCTAAAAAGTATAGCATTTTCTTCTGCTGTGTGCTGTTGACCACGATGTTCCTGCTCAAACTTGTTCTTGAACATGGCCCTTGTTGCAACAAATTTCTTCAGAACTTCTATTCGTTTCGCATCCATTTTTGTAAGTATATGTTAGATTAATTTTCACAGTCCAAGACTTGTCTATTCCACATCTTAACATATGATTTCGATCTCTTGGTATTTTATCAAACAAGAAAAAGTTGTGTCTACTAGTTGCATTTTGATCAAGCTTAGCAAATTTATCTTTTAATACACCCCTGCACTGTTCTTGGGCTATGTTTTGTACATCAATGTTGTCCAGTCCAGTGAATAGTATGAAACAAGCTATATTTTACCTAATAAATCAATCTATGTTTATAAACTCCTTGTGCCAATTAGACTGCATTGCAATTTCTGATGCATGATAGTGAAAAATAAGATTATATGTTGTCCATCTCTGCATTGCTTTGTTGTATGTCATCAAACACAATTTTATGCTTGTCAGAATCTAGTTCAGCAACAGGAATTAAATCTTCAGGTTGTTTTATGATAAATAGATCATCGCCGATGCCAAGTTCATTTTTTAATTTTTTGTTTGTATTCGCTAAGTAGCATGTATTTATCCTGCTGTGGATTGATCATGTAGATATAAACTCGATCATAGTTGAAGAGGTCATTAAGTAACAGATTCATCAGAAGATTAGTTTTGCCTGATCTAGTTCATCCTACTATCAGATAATGGCAGTCTGGTAGGTTCTGGTTATGTTGATGTTTTATTAATCGCTCTGTGTCAAAATTGATTATGCTCATTCTATACCAGTTATTCACAAAATTTTATCTCGCAGTCAAGGTTAAATTTTATCAGTCGGTCAAAGGTAAATTTTATTAGGCAGTCAAAGTTAAATTTTATCTTGTAGTAAGAATAAGAATGAGCTGTTACACAAAATTTGGTATGTTAATTGACAGCTCAGCAGAAGAAACAGCAACTACAACCACCATGGCTGGTGCAGATTTAACAAACTATCTCAAAAAGTCTGGAAATACATTGACAGGTAATTGAAGTATGTCAGGTCAGCGAGTGCTAGACCTTGAAACAGCATCCACCAATCAATGTAGATAACTCACAAGCTGTAGGTTTGACCAACTTAGTGCAGTCAGTAATGGTAAATTATCGTTGTCAGGTGGAAAGATGACAGGAAATGTCAACATGAGTATAAAAAGATAGTAAATCTAGAAACTGAATACCCTCCTGCTAATGTAAATATGTCACAAGCAGTAAGCTTTGCACAGCTTAGTGCAGTTGATAATAACAAGTTGCCACTAGCCGGTGGGATGATGGCTGGAAAGATAGATATGGTTGGGAAATTAATATTTAATTTTCAGCTTGATAATACAGCCTTGACCAGTAACGATTATGTAACAAATTTCAAGTTTGTCAAGGACAACTTTGTGATAAAATCCAGTGACACTGTGGTGGGAAATCTGGACATGGGATTGAACAAGATAACAACTATGGCAATTCCCTCATCAACATCAGATTTAACAAATAAAAATTACATTGAGGATGATAGCAGGGAATACTGCACCACAAGTAGCAAAAACCGGTGATATAATGACTGGTACGTTAAATATGAACTCGAATAAACTAACAAGGACTTATAATCCAGTCGCCCCATTTGCTCTTGCAAATAAACTGTACGTGGACGCTGAGATAAGTGCAGCATCAGCGATCACAATTACTGCTACAGATGCCAATTATCTTAAAAAATCCGGAGGCACAGTTACAGGTGCGATCAATATGGCTGCTAATTAGATAACTTCCATGTGTGGGTCTGTTTCTGCATTTGATTTTATCAATAAACAGTATGTAGGCTCAGGCACTCAGTTGCTTGCGATTGTTGGTACAGGTAGTACTAAACGAGCTAAAAATAGCATCACATTCCACATCTCACTGATGCTGTTAATAAGCGTTGGGGTTTTGTTGCATCTGCATCAAGTTATTATACAGATAATAATCCAAGTTATTGAAATAATTACTGAAAGAGTTTCATAATGTTAAGAAAAGAAATAATTGACTTCAGCCACATATAATCAGGTCTCTCAGACGATGATAGGGATGAGCTTATGAAATACTATAAATGTTACCATAAAAAAATTTACTGTGTCAGACAAGCTAGGAAATGTTACAGCAGAATAATAAGCATGCTGAATTACATTCAGATGATACTAACATCAGGGATCACATCAGCCGACAGAACCGCAAATCAGTTGCTCCTATAGTGTCTGGGGCAGGTATTGTGTTATCAGCAATAAACAAAAATATCAAGCCAAACTATGAGAATAAAAATATGTGTTGTAAAATAGCAATAGTGACTTATAATAAAATTCTTAATCAGCTTCAAGCTTATCTGCAACATGAGAAGTTTACAATGTTAGATCTGATACAGGAGCTACATGTCAAAGACGATTTGCTTGTTGATATGATACCAACAAAACTGTGAAATACAAAAAATGATACTCAGTGAATGTTGTGTGAAATCTGAAATATGGAAGATATTACAGTGGAAGATACCATGTTAAAGATGAAAAGAATTCTTTTCCGAGGTAAGTATATGGGGTTTTGTTGCATCTGCATCAAGTTATTATACAGATAATAATCCAAGTTATTGAAATAATTACTGAAAGAGTTTCATAATGTTAAGAAAAGAAATAATTGACTTCAGCCACATATAATCAGGTCTCTCAGACGATGATAGGGATGAGCTTATGAAATACTATAAATGTTACCATAAAAAAATTTACTGTGTCAGACAAGCTAGGAAATGTTACAGCAGAATAATAAGCATGCTGAATTACATTCAGATGATACTAACATCAGGGATCACATCAGCCGACAGAACCGCAAATCAGTTGCTCCTATAGTGTCTGGGGCAGGTATTGTGTTATCAGCAATAAACAAAAATATCAAGCCAAACTATGAGAATAAAAATATGTGTTGTAAAATAGCAATAGTGACTTATAATAAAATTCTTAATCAGCTTCAAGCTTATCTGCAACATGAGAAGTTTACAATGTTAGATCTGATACAGGAGCTACATGTCAAAGACGATTTGCTTGTTGATATGATACCAACAAAACTGTGAAATACAAAAAATGATACTCAGTGAATGTTGTGTGAAATCTGAAATATGGAAGATATTACAGTGGAAGATACCATGTTAAAGATGAAAAGAATTCTTTTCCGAGGTAAGTATATGACAATTATGCTCGACAATGAAAAGTACAGCATGTATTTCAAAATTGTCTGTGGTTCGCAGAGAAAATTCAGATTATTTTAGTAAGCTTGCTTGGGTTACAGACTCACTTTCTGATGTTGTTGATAATCTTTACAATCCAGTATGTCAGAATAAATACACAGTAATCACAGTTGATGATGAGCTAAAGAATGGTTATGTCGATAAGATTAATCTGTAATTGTTCTGCCATGATGATGAGAGTTATATAATAGAAAAAGTTGAGATTTTAAAAATATCTCGACAAGTGGCTGCAAAAACATTTAATATAAAAAAAATAGCAAAAGGAATTACCTGCAACCAGGTTAAATAACATTGGATATCTCTTAAATCTTAGGTAATTGTTATATTTTTCTTTTACCATTTTTCTGTTTCCATTGCAATTGTTGGATCACTGAATGCAAAAGAGTTTGTAATCAAGCACACACCCCTAAGTGAGCCCCAGGTGCTCTAAAATAAATGCCTTTTTTGAGGTTCAGTGGGGCTAGGTGAGTTGCACTTGGATTAGTGTTTTTTTTTTTTTTACAAGTTTACATTTACCCATTTAAGTATATCTCATCTTTTTCGATGCATTGCAAGTTACCAGTCACTATAATATCATCTGTTGCGGAACACAGACAATATGACAATCACGTTTTTTGAGACACGAACACATGAAGTTGTTTTCACTTATCGAGCAAACATTTTTCTGCCTGTACGCCTTACCACTTTGGTCACTGTCTTAGTTAAGAATATATGTTAAAATAATTTTTATAAGCATGCTCTTACTGAACAGACTGATCGCTTTAGAGCATGTATTATGAAATATACAATTATCGATTAAAAACAAAAATCCCGGTGAGTTATTAATAGCACATAGTCAGGCACATAACCTGATATGGCAAATCCAGCATGTTAGGTATAGTAACATTTTGTGTTAATGACAGGTATAGTAAAATTTTGTGTGAAAGATAAATATAAATCGCCAGCGATTTCAAGTTAAAACCGCAGTAGTTGTGTATAACGGGATGGTTTCACATCCAAAACCCTATTTTGTCTGATGACGATGGATGATTCAATGATAGGTCCTAACATTGTAAATCAATAATGAAATCGATGCTGTTGCCTCAACAAAGTTGTTTTTGTATTTATTTAGATTAACTTGGGGGGGGGTCTGGAATAGCGGTAAGAATTATGCTGTCGTCCTAATACAAAACTCCCTTATACATAACTACTTGCGTATGTTATATGCATCCATTTTCATGTTTAGGACGAGTGCTATCTAGGCCATATTCAAATTAGTTGTTTTCCTGTCCATCCCTATTTCCTAACCATTTTGGAAAATAAAGGTTTAAATAATATCTAATATAAAATAAATAAGGTGTCTAAGTGTGTGTCTAGTTGTTAGTGCTTGTATGCCATGGTATACAGTGAGGGCTCAGATTAGTTTGTGTTATAGTATCTTAGTTTGGGTTGAAATTGAAATGGGACTGAAATTGGTTTTCACGTGGACATGAAGGAAAAGGTGTAGGTACTTTAGGTTGATTGTTAGGTAATTTTTCATTCATCCTTTGACTGTTCAAAATGCATCTCCTGTTGTGTGGTCACAGCATTATTGCCAGGTTGGGTCATTAGTATTACTTTCATGCTGATACTTTTCCGGCTTCTGGATGAACTTTGTGTTTTGATGGAAGGGCTGAATCCTTCGTTTTTAGCTTTTTGAGATCACAATTTGACGTGTTGAGTACAGAGCAGTTTTATATTTAGAAAATTAGGGAAAAAGATGTAGGGCAATGTGCCCCTGAAGTTGTTGACAATTCAGTTTTGGAGTTGTGTGTGTGTCATGAGATGTCTCATCTGGGTTTTGCTGCTGTTTGTGACGGTCGATGTTACCCTGCTCTCCTCCTCGCTGCTTGAGGTGAAGTCAGTATAATCATGCTGTTTGTAAAATCAATTTTGATGTTGTCAAGGCACTGAGTGCCTTGCTATTTGTCAGTTTCTGCCCACATTGGGGATACAGAAGTATTTATTTTGTATCTGATGGAGTACACCTCAGTCCACAAGGGAACAGATGGCTGCTTACCCGAATCCTCCCATTTGTAAATGTTTGAAAGGGAGGAGAAGGGACAGCTGAAATGTATTTTTGGTTTTCCTTGTACTTGGTGTGAAATAAAATGTTTTGAAATTTACTTTTTGCAAAAGGGTTACTATTCAGGTTGCCAAATTTTACATTCAGTGTGCGAGTCAAAACATCTTAATTAAAAAACTTGGACTAAAAATGAAAGCAAATATAACAATGTTAATATTGCATAAACTTTTCAATGGATTCATTCTATCTGAGTTTGTAGCATTGATAGTGTTGGTGGTGTTGTGAGGTTGTACCTTTTTACAAGGTGTCTGCTTTATTTGGCTATTGTTTTCTAGAGGGTGATCGCCCTCGGTATTGTTGCCCGGATAGAGTAAATATTAATATAAAGTGTGAAACTTATTGGTGGAATAAATAGATCTGAGCAGATATATAGAACAGAATGACATGAGCCCATGCCGTTCATGGAAAAACAAAAAAATTAATCAGTTACATAAACAGCTGTGATAATACATTACATCAGGAAGATACACTTCTTTTTGGAATAAATCTTTTACTGAATTTCAAACACAAATATATTTATATAAATAGCCAATCTGTTTTAAATGATAGAATTAGTTCATCATGTAATCGAGTGAATGATCAAAGTCATTGCCTTGTACAACTTCATAACCTGCTTATTCCGGTCCACTCCAACTTCACTAAGGTGGTTCCTCTAGATCCTTTTGCTCTTTTTCCCTTTTCCAACCTTCCTATTGTCTCGCCTATTTTTGGCCCTCAAACTTTGTGTAGGTAGGTGGATATGTAAATATGTAGGTACTTTAGATACTTGGATAAGTAGGTATGTTGATATGCCAGTTGATACTTCAGTGGATACGTCTGTGGATACATCCATGGAGCTATTTCCCCTTTCTAAATAAACAGAGAAGCAACCTAAATCTTCTGTCAGTTGTCCTACTGGGAACAGATCATTACTCCCCTCTCGTTATGTCAGATATCGTTCTATCGGAATTCAAACAGACCAAAGGCTATCTGATCAAGCTAAACATGGCGGACCATAAACAAACCTAGTTTCACAAGATTAATGTATTTCCTAATGGTTATTTCATCACTGATTCCCATTAACATTACACAAGACAACAGTTCTGTTCTCTTCTCAATTACACAAATGAATGAATGAAATTCATTATATGATTTAACTACATTATTTTCAGCGAATACACACATTCAAGTCTTTAGCATACATGAAATCATCTAAGATCAGTGAATTCAAACGGATTCTCCTAACTCATATCAACAAAAGTAATGCATGAAATTCTTAGATTCCTATAACAATCACAATGACAAATTCAAACAATTCATCAAACTTATATAAGGAGGATCATTGTACAAATTGAAATAGGTGAACTCAGTTATACTCATATTGAGAATATTTGTCTACGGATTTAACCCCTTAGCTACTACAGCTGTTGTGCAGTTTCACTACTGCTGGGTGCTATCATATCAGTTACTGAGGCTGGTTGTTAGGCTGAATACTAGAGCATCATCATGGCTGACTACAGAAACTGACAATAAAAATATGGTTACATTTATATTCATTATTTCATTAGTTTTTGCTGGATTTCAGTGAAATAAAAAAACAGCATACCTTGTATAGTGTCTGTTTTGAATCATGCAAAATAAATCCAATATTTACATATGTACATATAAAAACATGAATGAAATCCACATTCTAATTAAATAGTTGAGAGTGGTACCTCTCAAAACAGTCATTATCCACACATAAATGTACTTGGCATTGTTTGCATCCTTCATGTCTCCTCCCTTCCCTAACACACATCTTGCATCTCCCACATTTTGGGAACCGTCCTGGCCAGTGCCTTAAATCTTCAGTATCAACATTGGACAGAGCTTTTCTTTTCCTACTTCCCTGAAAGCCAGCAACCATATATTTGGCCAAGTTCATTCTGAATTCAAGCTGTGTTCCTTTTTTTTTTCTTTTCCAAACTTGGTTTTGATCTGGTGGTTTGGTGAATCTTTCATGCATATCAGGGCATTACATATCGCTGTATCAATGAGAAACCAAAAAAGATATTTTCACCATTTCTTAGCTTTACGGCAAGAACTGTATTGCATTCTGTTTTGGTCTGCAATATCCCCCCACCCCTTTGTTTTTCGAATACTCATCTGCAACGTTTGGGCAAGTTACTTCTTTTCGTCAGTTTTTTCTCTTCAAGTTACACTGGATAGCTGTGTGGGATCCATGTTGTTAAATAACATGTTGTCTTTCCAGGCAACACAGACCAGAGTCTGTTTTTGCATAATTTTCTTATCCCCCTTGCTTTTTAAACTACTGTTTTTTTTAAAGGCTATTTCCTCGGATGGTACCACAAAAGAAGAGTCCATCTCGACGTAAATCTTCAAATAATTGGGGATTTGAAAAGAAATTGTCCATATAGATGTGGTGGTTTTTGTTTACTATTTTCTGGTAAGGTCTTTCACCACTCTAGATCCTAATCCTTCTTCTGTCACTCTCCCTCTCTTTCCATCGGGCTTTCCAACATACACTTGAAATTCATGGATGTAGCCAGTTTGAGGATGGGCTTTTTCCCAGACTTTAATGCCAAATTTTGTAGATTTGGCTGGCAGATATTGCTTAAATGACAGTCTTCCTTTATAAGCAATCATGCCTTCATCACTTGACTGGTTTTTGGGAGGTCATAATCTTCCAGGCATTAATGCTAAACTGTGTCTCTGAATGGTCTTATATGGAAAATCTTGTCATGTCCTGGTTGGCTTCTGGGTGGGTTGATGCTTGTGCCGTTGGCATAGAAATATTTCCCTATTTTTTCAAACCATTCTCTTGTCATGATTTCAGGTATTCCTGGGATCCCAAAATGTACAGATGTCATCCAGGCAGTGGAATATTTGGGTATCTGCATAATACTCATGACGATGTATATTCCAAGATATGCCTACATCTCTGTGATGCTGGTTTCATACCATTTCTGGTCTTGTTTTTGGTCCAACATTTTCTTGGCATAATCGTTTGTTTCTTTCACAAGCTTTTCCACCAGACATTCAGGAAAAAACCTGAGGAAAAAATCTTTCTCGTTGCTTAGTGGTCCAAGCTCGATTGTTGAACCAACACAAGAATCGAAATCATTGATCTCGAACATGGCGAGGTCATCACTCCATTGTGCAAGTGGGACTATGCCTTCCTCATCATCTGATTCAAAATCACTTACATCGGGTGTTGAAACTGGACTAATATCAATATCTGATCTATTTTCTACGAATGATCCATCAAATTCTTCAATATCGCTTGCAGTGAACCCTTCAAAGTAGCTCATATGTGAATCAGAATCCATACCTGTTTATCTCAGCTACACGTGTTTCGTAAAGTGCAGAAAACCTCTTCCAATGTGTCTAAATTTAACCTCTCAGACTTGTATCAAAATGTTGAGTAAACAGTCCTCTCATTGGTTATGATAATCAAAAATATGTAAACTTGTGTACTTTCAACCAATCAATGTTTAGTTAACATAGCGGTCACGTCTGTAT
The DNA here is from genome assembly GCA_028554795.2 of Sinohyriopsis cumingii. Taxonomy (NCBI): domain Eukaryota; kingdom Metazoa; phylum Mollusca; class Bivalvia; order Unionida; family Unionidae; genus Sinohyriopsis; species Sinohyriopsis cumingii. The sequence goes on along the minus strand of JAPYKE020000727.1, from coordinate 40,275 downwards.
AGATGCGACACTGGGGTAGTAAACTAGGCTTATACACACTGCATACTTGCATCAGTGGGGTTCAAGAGCTATTTACAGGAGACACTTAGATGCGACAGTCATCGCTAAAGGGTTAAACAAATAAATTCATGCAAATATAAACAATAAAATTCAAGCAAATCATTATATTGGTATCAATGAATTACATGAAATTGATGCAAATACTTTGTGCTTTCAAGCTTTGTTCGCTTCTACCACCTAAATTGTGTCCGTTGACTTTCCAGACATCCAATGTTTTATGAGAAAATTTCTTCCAAGTTCAGTCTTGGAGTCCCTTAAATTTTCACTCTTGCAGGAAAGATGCAGACTGACAAATTTTTTTTTCGATGAGGGCAATTTAACCCCAAGAATTTTTGTGTGGGAAACCTGCCCCTTATTTAGCGTAACCAATCAGGATTAAATATATTTACTGCCTTTTATAACTAGATGCCAAAATTGCGGTCAGCCTGACTTATAGAATTCCAAACAACAGATCTGGAAAACCTCAGCTTTTGACAGTTCCGATATAAAATCGAAGTTAACCTTCCCTTTCTAGTCATCTAACGATTAAGTAAATGAAGGCTTAATTAAGAATCACTTCCTCTCCCAACACAGACATTAGAAATCATTGCAGGTATAGTGATTTAACAAGCACCTGTCTCCATAAATCTAATTATTTGTTCTCTTGCCCAGATTAATGTGTTCTTCATAGATTGACAGAAATTTGCATCCTTACAGAGTTCTTTCGATTCACCCAAGAGGATGTTTTTGGATGTAGAAGTAAATTCATACAGAAACATAATGCCAGATTGTATCTATATAAAAAATCAAGAATGATACTATCTGCATCAGCAACAACTCATTGATCGCTGTGAACTACAGATACTCAGATCAATATGGGTACATGAAAAAAATCAGTACTGTAGATGAAAATAACGTTACATGTAAGTCCCATTTTAATTCAAGGCAGTGGATGTTTCATTTGGACTTGTGATGGATTGTTTAAACTGTGTCAACACATTAACAACAGATCTAACACTAGCACTGTGTAATTGAAGGCATTCCTACATTGGTCCATAACCTCCACTCCAAACAATGCTGTCCAAACAAGACCACACCTTCATGTGCACAGGTTGACATGAAATATACAGTGCTTTAATATATAGCCCCTCCCTCTCTCCAGGCTCAGGTAGATACCAGACAGTCTTCATCAAAGTTTAGTAAACCAGGAGACTAATTAAGACGATGATATTCTTAGTAGTGCAGTCAAACAAGAAGGCAGTTCATTACACCTTAACTTGCACAAGTAGACACAAGCCACACAGTACCTATATTTCACTTATCCCTTTCCTCAAGCCCAGATTGACCCCAATACACTTCTTAAAAGTGCTGAAGGAAATGACATTATATGTACTTAAATATATAACACTCCCTCTAGACCAAAATCACTTATCAAAATGTAGAAGAGAGTGACACTGATCAAGATTATGAGACTTCTTTCACACATTATGCAAGTCACAGTGCTATGAGGACTTGTAAGTGACTTGATAGGAATGTGGAATTCATCATCTAAGAATACATGTTAAAGATTTATTAGAAAAAAGTAATTCTGGACAAAAGGCCACTTACCCAAGATCAAAAACCACAGGAGTAAGTACTTCAACACAGCCTGATCATTTATGCCAAATAAATAGGGGTTGGGGTTGGCGAGGGAACCCCTTAGAAATTAGTGGCATGTCAGATACCCAAATCATCATCAAAAGTGTTATAAACCCCTGTTCACTGTAAAAATATACTAAGAAACAATGGTGTACAGAATCATGAAACTAAAAAAAATTGGTCATTTGTAAATGTATGACAAGTCCAAGCATTATATATATATATATATATATATATATATATATATATATATATATATATATATATAGTGTGTGTGTTTTATTTTTTCTTCATAATTATACATTGTGTCATTTACTAAACACATTAAATAGCTAATTTGGTTCATGATTGTGGATTTGTACTTAAATGTCATTTTGTTTGTAAACACACATTTATTTGGAAATTCATTGTTCTATCATAATTTTGATTGGTTGGCTGCCAAAAAATTCAGTGAAGAACTGGACCTTGTATACAAACTGTGGTGTTCTGAAAATGAACTTATGACCCTCGTCCTTGCTCAGTTTTTGTGTCTTAGTTTTTTATATAAGGGTTGTTTATCTTATAATTACTCAGTCCAATCTTAACATATGAGGAAAAAATCAATCGTTATAGTTGTGTTCTTACTTATAATATTATTTTAGATGATTTATTTATTTCAAGTATTTATTGGAATAAACAATTTTACATGGGAAAGGAAGAGTTTACTTTCTTTGTATTAATTAAGCATATTTTCTTTAGAAATTGTCTGTTGAGTTTGACATTCTGATTTCTGACATATAAGGAAGGGAGTTCTGAAGACTACACTTAGATTTCTAAGTAAGTGGTTTAAGAATGTTTGATTTCTTTCCATGTCTGAGTTTAAAGAATAGTTTGTAGAATTTGGATGCAGTAATCCGCTGATACACTGTACAGATATGCACACTCATTTATTGTTTTTGATAGTCAGTTTCTGCATTTATGTTTTTCTACCTTTATTGTTTACAAAAAGAGCTGATGATGATCTGTAAAATGTACCAATGAGCATTTCATTAATGATACAAATTCTTCATTGCATGAACAATCATTTGCCAGCAGAAGTCATTCATCTAAATGCCTTGATCATTGACCAACATGTCCTGACATTTTTTTGACAATGTGCCTATATTTATTTTCCCTTAAAATATGATTATCTTCCATTTCTTGATTTACTCAAATTTAGAAAGTAATTAGATTCTATAGATGTACACCACTACCTCGATAACTCATGCCCTGATAACTTGCAAACCCACTTATAACACAGGGTCAGGCGTGGATCCCATTTTTTCTTATACCAGAAAATACCCAAATATTAATTTGTTTGTTGAACTGGAAGAAAATCGCGATCAAAATTGGTAACTGAAACGCTGATTTATCGCTCATTTTATTTTTGAAAATGGTAGATAGGACCTGAAAATTTTAATCAACATTATGGTGTTATCAACTTTTAATAAGAAGTCATATAATTTGTTGCATTTTCTTTCCAAATGACATTCTTAGTACACCATAATTCAAGATATTCAAGGAAATTTTGATCCATAAAAATTTCACTTGCGGCTTGTGGATGCAGTATATTAATATTTAAATGCCAATAAAATTATTTTTATAAAGTGAAATTTTTGTTTTAGTTCTGTCTTTTAGTTCTTCTTAAGTGTAATCATCATAAATGCAATGTGTATTTAAACGTAAAATGTGTCAATCTACTGTAACATCTGTGTCCTCGAGCGTTTCTCTGAGAACCTACTTAAGTGCCGACCGTGTTTTGATAACTGACTTGCAGAAGTATTTGTTGTATTGTTGCACTGATTTAAAAAGTGGTCTCCTTTGTATTATCACATTAATTATGTCTTTTGAATCAAATAAGGGACGTGGAATAAAAGAAAAGTTTAAAGGCATGTAAATCCTACATACTTAAAATCTAGTGGCCCTGGTCGTATGTCAGGTGAACTCACTTCAGTTGATCAGTCGAACACTGTTATAAATATTATTGTAATATAATTAAACTACCGTAAAATACCCAACTCATTCATAACTGATCAAAGATAACAAGGCAACCAAGCAAAATGAATACTTTGTAAAATAAAGAGCTTGGTTTCACAGATACATTTCTTTGTTGGCAAATGAGTTTCAGAGAATTCCTGAAATGGCACTTAGAGATAGACTCAGTGATGATAAGAAGTTTCACCATTACTTCCAATGAAATCATGATTGATTTGGATCTTTGAAGTTGGAACTTGTTTGGTGGTGTATCAACAGTTAGTCTAGTTCCCTGTTATATCGACCTTCTACTTGGCACTATGCTATTAAATACCACTCCGGGAACCAGGCTGATCAACAAAACAAGAAGTAGTGACATAATACACAGATGTTTTCACGTACACGTGATGGTTGTTGAAACCAGTTGGATCAATGTTAACAATCTTTCACTTGTGTATTTTGAAAATAAATGTATTTATAAAGAATCACAAACAACTTCATTAGAAAGAAAGCATCATTAACAGTTATTATTGATGTGATTGTAAAACAAGGATTCAGTCATTAAACAGCCAAATCCCTACGCAAACCATCTGGTGGTTTTCTCAATGTCTAGTGGATATTTTTAGGTCCCTCGGTAACTTGCACCCTCACTAGTGCGGTCTATGTTTGTGGACCCGATTGTGTGTGAGTTATAGAGGGAGAGGTGTACAGTATTTTCATGAGAAATACAAGGTAATTTTCATCAGTGTTAAAGGTTCAAGATAAAGAATTTAACTCCCTATGTAAGATGAAAGTTAGCACAAATTTTTTAAAACTAATAGATTTAATTTAATATTAGCACATTTTACTGTTTTGCAGAGAATTGCTGGACATCTGACAGTATAGATAGGGCTTGGCCTTCTATCGAAGAGTATCTCTTAGAGAATCTTTCTCCAAGGAGTTTGATGACTTTCTTTGAGAAGGCGATGATTTTGTCTGGAGATGAATGCAACTCTATCCGAAAGGTTAGAGACCGAAGACCAATGACCAAGAATCTTCTCGAAAGACTAAGGGAAAAACTTCCTGATGCATTTTATGTGCTACTCAATGCTCTTAGAAGCAAAGAAGAAGAAGGCATGGCTGAAAAGTTAGAAACCATCCTGAAAGAGAGAGCACAGCAAGCAGTTGTTGTGGAAAAAGACGGTATTTTACATTTGTATTATGTAATGAATTGATATACATGTACCTGGTCAAATTTTCATCATATATACATACATATATATATATATATATATATATATATATATATATATATATATATATATATATATATATATATAAAGAATAACTTGGCTTTTAAACTCTTAAGATAAAAAAGTTTAATGTACCACAATACTATTGGTATATCAAATTGTGATCCACCCATGGAGCAAAAATTTGCATATATAACATTGCTGCAGCTGTGTGCTATTGATTCTATGAATTTCCACTCATTATTCATTAGTAGCATATGAAAATAGTTACAAAAAGTATTAATAATCCCTGTTATCTAAATGAATTTAACATGGTACACAATTTCATTGCAATCCCGGCCTTCTGCTTTTTCTGCCTTTCTCTATCCCCTCTCCAGTATAAGGGACAAAATATGCAGAAATTTCAAGTGAGAGAAAAAAAAAAGAATTTTGGAATGGATGAAAACCTTGAAACTGAACTTACACCAAGTAACCTACAAGAATATGGTTCATTGTAATGGTATGTTTACATTCCTTGGGTTTTATGTACAGTGTTCATATAATCAATGATACAAAGTTACATTAGCCTGTTGACACTGTAGTGTAAATTTCTTAGTTGCAAGGCCTACATGCTGTGAGGTATTTAATGTTTTATTTTGTTGTTGTTGTTGTTCCTCAAACCTATAATAATGTCCTAAAATTGATTATTATTAATATAAGCATTGAGATTAACAATAACAAAAATGCCCTATTCTCCCTTAACCCCCAAATCACCACACCTCCATCTCTCTCTCTCAACCATCATAGCAAAATATGGGTGAAAGTCTTTGAAAAGACGAGCATAGAGGATTTTCACTTACATCATGTGACGATGTCTCTGGACCAGTGAATGATGGTAAAAGTTGAGTCAAACCAACCAGAGAAAATGGGAAGAGAGAGACAGGATAAAACAATTTTAATATTGGCAGTAACTTATCCTGTCTATATTGCTTGGCTGTCTGTTTTCATACCAAAAATATACTGTCCATGTGATGTGAATACATCCTCCCAGAGTGGAGCAGTCAGTATGACCCTTTGACCTTTTGCACACCACTGTGCCGCAGGCCATGCGCAGAAGGTAGATGTACCTATATGTAATTTTTTCATGGATGCCATGCTGTATAGACATCTAAAGCCATTGTGACTGAGAAATTAATGCCTGTGGACAACTAATAATACTGCAGTTAGCAGTCTCTCCTTCTCTACAATGTTTAATAATTCTTGGTGTTGCTACTGTCCATTCATGTCTAAAAACTGTATTGTAGCTTCTTTTTTTCAGCTTAGATCTTCAATCTTTGCAGTAATTCGGACGATACCTTGTGTTCTACCCATGGTGGTAGACACCTTTACTTTAAATGAGTAACTGAATAGTACAGGTAAGTTCCTATATTCTTGGAACAATAACAGGCCCCGCTCAAATGTTGAGGATATTGTTTCCTCCATTTTTTATTTTCAACTTGATAAAATAACTTATAACTTCATACAACGCTGGCATTGATATTCATGTATTTGCATGTTTTTCTCAATAAACAAATAATCAGAACTGGAATATCTTGTTTCTTTCAATAAATAAGGAAATCTTTCAATGATAATTTCCATCTTTTGTTTATTCGTGGTAAGTCGAGTTTCGTGACATTAGGGTAACACCACCAAAAAATACCACCAAAAACCAGCAAAACAGTCTGTGGGGCAGTGTGGCCATAAGAAGGCGTAATGGGATACACACAGAGACTGTATCAAGTAGATTCCAGGCATACTTATCAAAGATGGAACTACATTCCCTCTTCTTCATGTAAATTTTCTGGTTTTTCTTCCAGATCTCACAATTTAGGACAAACATCTTCAGTAGTTGTTCAAGCCCCTCCAGAAGGAAAGTCTCAACATTTGAGAAGCCGTTCAACTTCTACCGGTAGGGACGTGACATAAAGTTTTCACATCCCTAACAGCATTCAGGTTGCTACTTCCTGTTGGGGATGTAGAGCACTGCGACTGTATGTTGTGCCGTCCCATCATGGAGGTAGAGCACTGTGATAGCTGGTTGCGCCCTCCCTTTAGAGAGGCTGAGCATTAGTGGGTTGCTCCCTCCCATCAATGAGGTTGATCACCACAATACATATTTCTGGTAGCATGTTGGCCCCTTCCGTAAGGTAGACAACACATCACACCTATGATGCACAGAGTGAAGATGAAGTCTTCTCCATCTATCACTCATCGACCTCATGGTAAGCGGAAAAGGCCAGTACCGAGCTACCCCCTTTCCACCTTCCACCATCCCACACTGTGCAGGATTTACAATCCATACACAGGATTGAGGCTGTGGATGGGGACTGTTTTGGTGTCTCCCTCTTACCAATTATATCCATGAAACCACAGGGACCTTGGTCCATTTTGCCCCCATGGACTACTGGACCTTGCCATACCAAATGAAGTGATGGTGCAGCTCGTGTCCCACCATCACCTCACCAAGTGGTTTTCTTTTGGAAGGCTACAGCTTTTACATTATCGAGGGTAGATAGACGTTCTTGTCTCCCCTCCCCACCTCCTCATCAACCAGGGACTGCAACACATAGTATTCATATGCCACCTCCATCAAGGGACATGATGCCCAGCCACTCTCCAACTCAGAATGTCCTTGACTGTGAGGATGACAATGCTTTCTCCATCCTCATTGACTCAGCGAGTTTGAGATGGAAGCTGTGGTAATGACACCTTCTCACAAGCCCACTCCCTCATCTCAGGTGGATGAGGAAGAAAAGGAGGTCTGGTCCTTTGATAAGGCAGTAAACGGGGTTTTACCTTTGTTATCCCTCAACTTGTTCCCCAAACCATCCAGCACACTGTCTACAAAGATCCTTTCCAGTTTGGAAAAGATCTCCAGGGTACCACCTCATCTAGACCTCTTACTTCTCCCACATTCATCTCCAATTGAGGAAATATCAGGGAGGTTTTCACAAGTCCAAAATATTGCTCAACAATGTAGAGGGTGATCAGTTCCTTTCTCTACATTGAGACCCCTTCTCTCTTCTTCAAGCTATCGGGTACATTCCCCGAAGTGGCCTATTAAACCTCCTTTTTTGGACACTAATGCAGCCAAAGTGGGTATTTCTTTGTGATCCTGGGCACGCCATGCCATCAAAACAATTGATGCCATGGAACAGTAAACCCGGTTACTTGTAACTATAGCCTTGCTTGGTGACCTTTTCTCAACTACTTCCTTTAGTATGCTGAGAGAGGCCTCCCTGAATCCAGTCGCATTACAGTGTATGCTGGAGGCTGTGGCTAAAACATCCTGGCATGTAGTATCTGTTGCCATGGCATTACTAGCAGAATTTCTGCACATCCACCGTGATGCTGCATTGGACTCATCGAAGGTCTTGCTTGACCAAAGTAAAGACCTTCTAAGGGCTGCTCCTCTAGAAGCCGAGACTCTCTTTGTGGGCCTCATTCCTACTGTGGCTTCTCAAGACTTAATCAATCACCAACATCGATCTTTAACCTCCACTCCTGATCCATCGCAATAGATCAGGAAATGAGGTCAGGCAAATCGTTCTCAGGGACCGTCTGCCAAATTTTTCAAACAGGCACAACACCAGTTCAATCCACAAATTCTTGCTAGACCACCTCCGCTCTCATCAGGTCCATGGCGCCCAGGTTGCAGCAGATCCAAGAGGAAGTTTTCTAACCCACCTTCCTTTCCTACCAGGGCAAGATGAACATATTAGCGGACAGCCTGTCCAGAACAGTCCGAGCCATCCTCACAGAATTTTCTCCTCACCACTCAGTAACAGAGTCCCTGTTTTCCATTTGGGGAAGACCTCTAGTGGATTTGTTTTTGACCAAGTTCAACAACAAACTTCCCTTTTAAATGTCTCCTGTTACGGATCAGAATGCATGGGCAGTCGATGCATTCAGCTTCCAGTGGGATCACGTATTTGCATATGCCTTCCCACCTTTCCTACTGCTACCACAAGTTCTGCAAACAGTCCAAACTTCCACTACTGGGATCATTCTCATTGCCCAATTGTAGCCCCAACAACCATGGTTCAACAGTTTCCTAGACCTCTTGATAGATCGACCCAGGTCTCTACCACACAGGAGGGATCTCCTGTCACAGTTCTGTGAATCCCTTCTCCACAACAGCCCAGATATTCTCCACCTTCACACCTGGCTCATCTCAAACAATCTCGCTGCCGAAACAAGTTTTCAGACACAGAGTCACAGTTGCATCATTCAAGCCAGAAGAGCTTCTACATCTAAAGTTTATGATGCCAGGTGGAGAATCTTCTGTGATTGGTTCAGTAGGAAACATGTTGATCCTATGCACCCTTCTGTAACTGCCATTGCTGATTTCCTTTTGTTACTCTTTGAGACCAAAAGATGTTCAGTATCCACTATCAAAGGCTATCGAGCTGCCACCTCCAACACACTTAAATTCTCGCAGGGCACAGACGTTGGTTCAGATCCACATCTTGCCAATCTTTCATAGTTTTTTGAGCTTCATAGACCTGTCTCTCACTCCCTTGTGCCTAGATGGAATCTTTCCTGTGTTCTTTGGTCATTAACCAAAACGCCTTATGAACCACTGAGTGAAGCTTCCTTTTTGGATCTCACACTCAAAACTGTGTTCCTTCTCACCCATGCCTCAGCAAGACAAAGAAGTGAAATTCATACCTTGTCCATTAGCTCTGGCTGTCTTAGGTTTAATGGGAACTATGACTCCATTTCCCTTCTCTGCCAACCTGGTTTTCTTGCAAAAAATTGGTTACCTTCAGTAGCCCCATTACCAATAGAGATTCCCTGTTACAGTAAAATATACACATGGGATGATCAAGATAAACTTTTATGCCCTGTGTGTGCTCTTTACTTCTATCTTAATGTCTCCAAAGCAAAAAGAAAGAGAAGGAAACATCTTTTTCTCCCTATTAAGGGCTCCATAGACATTTCAGCTGCCACTGTCTCCCAGTGGATTGTCAAGACAATTAAATGAGCATACGAGTCTCTCACCGATTGAGACCTCACCTTTATGAAACTTAAGGTCCATGAGGTTCAAGCCATTGGTACCTAATGGGCCTACTTTAATCATTTCTCTCTGGAGGATATTATGAAAGCAGCTTTTTGGTGCTCCCATAATACCTTTTCCTCCTTTTACTGCTGCTCAGTAGCACAAGAGAACACAGCCTTTTTTCTCTGGGTCCTATTGTTATGGCATAGTGTGTTACTCAGAGAGAGACACGAATATTCTGTAGAAGTGGACCTCTCCCTCTATGGTGAGTACATTTAATTTCTGTTTTTGATCAGTTTGACATCAGCCTACCCACTTGTCAAATTCAGCTAAGCAGTAGTGACAGGATAAGTAATTAAAATGTAGTTTTTTTTTGGGGGGGGAGGGGAAACTAATTTTAATAATAATAATAATAATAATAATAATGACCTTATTTAAAGAGGGTAACACAATTAGCTAAAAACTAATCTACCTTGAGGCCCTCATACAAAGGAATTTATTTATTTAAGCTGCATCTCTGAAGCCACTGGATGGGTTTGAAAGAAGGAAATAGAGTGGGCATTTCTAATCTCGACTGGAATACTATTCAGAGCAGAGTTCCAGAGTATTGGAAACTTTTTTAAAACAACTCCTTATTTGATTTGGGAATTTTATACTGTTTGGTAGACATGGATCGCAGGTGGGGAGTATTACCAGGTATCCTATACTGGAATAGTGACTGCAAATATTCAGGAGCACTATTATGAGATATCCTGTACATTAATTTGGCTTTTCTCAAACAGATTCGGTCTTTAATAGGTAACATTTTTAACCTACCAGCTAAACTTTCCTTGCTTTCTTTCTGGATTGATATTAGCCCAAATGCTCTTTTTTGAAGATGTGCCAGCTTTGCTATGTTTTTATCATTTGAATTACCCCATACTGTACTACAGTAGTCCAAATAGGGTTGTATGTAACTGTTATAAAATAGTTTTCTGTGCCTTTCAGGGAGAAAATGTCTTATCCTACTGAGAAGCCATAAACTTGAATTGACTTTTTTACTGATATGTTTGATATGTTCAGTCCATGATAGGTTATTATCTACCAGAACACCAAGTAGTCTATCATGACAGACCATTTGCAGATTTGTATCCTTCCATGTCAGACATAGTTCATCACTATCAAGAGTTGTCCTTCTTTGCTGTGTTGAGATAAGTAATATTTTAGTTTTACCAGTATTTACCACCATGCCATTACATGTGCACCAGTTTTCCAGTTTGTTTAGTGCATTCTGTAAAGAAATTTCGAGCTCATGCTTTGTGTTTTGGATGTCTGACAATGTTGTGTCATCTGCATAGAGATCTGTAGATGATATTGAGTCTCTTAGTAAAAGTGGTAGGTCATTAATAAATAAAATGAATAGTAATGGACCTAGAATTGAGCCTTGTGGTACTCCATATCTAATTGTTTCAGGTTCAGATAGAACATTATTTATGTAAACATGTTGTGTTCTCTCATTTAAGTACGAAGTAAACCATCTAATTGTTCTTTCATCACACTGGTAGATTTTCAGTTTCTTTAAAAGGATTTCATGATCCACCATGTCAAAAGCTTTCCTGAAATCAACAAATACAGTTCCTATTATTCTACCTTGGTCAAGTGCTTGAAGCCATTTATCAGTTAGGGAGATCAAGGAAGTCTCACAGGAATGGTTCTGTCTAAAGCCTGATTGATTAGGGTGTAACAGCAAGTGTTTGGTTAAATATGACATGAATGAGTCATGGACATGTTTTTCAATCAGTTTTGACTAGTTTGGTAGTATTGAGATTGGTCGGTAGTTATTAGCATCATCCTTAGAACCAGATTTGTGAACAGAAGTTACTTTTGCAGTTTTCCATATTTTGGGGACAGATGAGGTTGCAATACTTAAATTAATTATGAATGTTATGCTATCTACAATAGCAGAGGCAGAAGATTTAATAAGTCTTGGACCAATCTGATCAAGTCCTATAGCTTCCTTGGTATCAAGTTCACTGAGACATTTTTTAACAAAGTTTTTGACCCTGGTGGGATAGAGAAACATACCTCCTTAGAGATTCTGCTGCTGCAGAACTTTTTCAGTTCATTAAAGTTGTTTTCTATCACTGGTTCTTTTAACTTTGTGGTAATGCTGATGTAAAAATCATTGAAAACATTTGCAATGTCAGTTTCATCAGTGACTGGTGTCATTTACCAGAAGTGGGTGAATTTTATTTGTCTGTTTTTTGTGCGTTCCTCCAGTGAGTTCATTGAAGACTTTCCATATGGAGTTTGTGTTGCTCTTTTGTTTTCAAGCAATGATTGATAATAAGTTTTTTTAGCTTTTTAATCATACTTGTTATTTTATTTCTCCATACTTTATATTGTGCATGGTTTTCCATAGCCTTGAATTTGTCTCGTGTTTTCATAGCATCTAGGATTTCAGTAGTAAGCCAATTAGGTTGAATTTCAGTCTTTACTCGATGTACTTTCAGTGGTGCATGCTTAGATACTATATCCATGAATAAGTCAGTCCACACCCGCATGGCTTCATCTATGTCATCCAAATTTTGGAACATATTCCATGGAACTTTAGGTCATTGAGAAATTGTTCTTCATTAAAATTTTTGAATGATCTGTAAGTGATTGTTTTATGTGTATTTTTCTTGCATTTAACCTTTCTTGTCAAAAAAGTAGGATAGTGGTCACTAAGACCAACATTTGGTACATTAACACAAGCCACATTGTCTGGTAGGTTGGTATAAATGTGATCAATAAGAGTGCTCGATATTTCTGTTACCCTTGTAGGCTCATTTATCAGCTGGTCTAGGCCTAATGATTCAATAAATTCCATCCAGTTGTTCCTTATTTGAGTATTGAGAAGGTCCTTATTTATATCTCCGAGTATATATGTTTCTTTCTCCTGTGCTAGAACATTTTCCATTTGTTTCAAAAAGTTAACATTCCAAAATGCTTTGGAGGAAGGTGGCCTATAAATGAAACCAGCTAGGAAAGATTTTGCATTATTTTGAAAAATTTCCACCCAGATACTCTCAATTTCATGTGACTCCAAGTCAAGTCGCCTTTTTACATTTACATCTTCCCTAATGTATACAACAAGACCTCCCCCGCTGTCTCTCTGTCCCTACGTAATGGTTTATTGTAGCCTTGACTATTATTTTCCTTGGACATTTAAGTGACCTATGTTAAAACCTTTTGTATTTAGTTTCGTATCAATTATATGTATGTCATCATGCAATGGGGTACTCACTGAGATTGTCTCCATACTACTTTTATCATTCTTACATCCTATTTCTATATTCAAATGTTCATATATATTAGCATCTTCAAAGTCACATACAAGCCCTGAAAATCCATTTACATTTGCATCTACAATAGTGTCCATTGAATAGTTAGAGTCAAGAGTCCCACTGGGTACATTTAGATTTTTTGTAAATGAGGCGTTGGCATTCTCCTCTTTGCCAGCTTCCTAATATGTACACCGCTCCCTCGATAACTCGCGCCCGGATAACTCGCGATCCCGCTTATAACGCGGTGTCCGTCTTGGCTCCCGATTTTTTCCAGACAAAATGTATTTAAAATATCTTTAAAATATGCTGAACATGAAAAAAATTACAATAAGAATTGATAAATTAAACTTTGATACATTGCTCGTTTTATCATCGAAAATGGTGATTAATGCCCATAAAAATATAATCCATATTTTGCAATTTGCAAGCTCTAGAGAAGAATTAATTTCAGAGATCTCGAAAACGCTTAATTACGCGTATTTGGAAGCCAATTTTTGATCTGGGACGCAGAAAATCACTGAGGCTGGAGTCCTCCGTACGCATGTAATAGGTGCGCGGGAAAATTCAAAGATTTGCCAGTCCTGTTTCAGCCACCTGCTTTGTGGGAAAATGTGTTGATCAGTTCAGTGTGCTGATATTTACAATGACAGAATTCAGTGACTGAAAGACTCTTTGATGTACTGTTGCTATTTCATAAGAGTAAATTAAAAAAAAAAAAGAACATGATGCAACAGCTAGGCGGCTAGTTCAAAGGCTTTGACTTGGCGGCCGAGTGAGAAAATATACTGATATTTAGGGATTGAATTCAGAGGCAGAAAGACCCAGTTTTAAAATCCTAGCGAGACCTCTGTTTAAAGATATCATATATTATGTAAGTTTTTAGGATAAATAGTTGTCATTATACTGTAAATAAACAGTCTGGTGAAATAGCGATCAATGAAAACTTCTGGTAAATGTTAACAGATGGCAACAGAGAATGAAATAAACACCAATTAAACCACTTCCTGTGTGAAAGTCACGTTCTAATCCTTTAATTCCGTTTCAGTGTAAACATTATAATCACAACATAGTTTGTTCATTGAAAACATGAAAAGAGTCAATCGACCGTCACATCGAAACCCGTGAGTACTTCTGTGAGAACCTAATTACATGTACATGCCGGCTTTGTTTTGATCAACAACTTGGGGAAGTGTTTGTTGCATTAAAAAAAAAATCGATTACAAGAGACCTCGGGTGCTGGATTAAGGGTCTTGGAGCTGCCTTTGATGTAAAGCAAAACAGTAACAGAGACAACGACGACGATAGTGACTTCGAATGTTTCAGTAAAACTGATGTCATTAATGCCGAGGCTGTTTGGGAGAAATTAGTACAGACTCATGGTCCTGAGATGTGCGTTTCTCTTGATGGAGGAGTGGATTTGTGCTGACAATGATTGCCCTACAGCCGAATACATGTCAGATGAAACTATAATTATTTCTATAGCGAACAAATTTGCAGCAGAAGACTATTCTAACTGGAGTAACACAAGTGTTGAAAGTGATGCAGACACAGATGTTGCACCCCCACCCCTCTGCACAGGAAGCAAATATTTTGATATTGCCGTAAGGTGGCTGGCGACCCAAAATGTTGACTACCTAAAGCTCATACAGTTGAGAAATCTGAGGGATTTTGCTCGGCGGCAGAGAAACCAAGGAGTAACACACACAAAAAAAATTAACTGATTTTTTCAAAAAGTGAATTGATATTTGTCAAGCATGGCAGAAACGGCAAGTATTGTTCTAATTTACGTTGTTTTAAATTTGTAGACCAATTAAATATGTCAGTACTGATTAACTCTTGTTTTTTTTTTTTTGTTTTCCATTTTACTTCTATCGCATTCAAATCTATCTATCTATCGTTCGATCGACACTGTTTCTCGAAAAGAGTCGATCTTTTGTGTATAAAAACTTCTAATTTGGCTCAAACAACAAAACTAGACTGTATACAATTCAACATAAAACTTAGTGACGTAGTACACAATGTGTGAAGTGGTACACATGTTCAGCGAACGGAAACCACGTGGAATGTTTTCGATGATCGCCTCAATATACTGTAATTTATCCTGAAATTTTTAATGTTGTCCTATGAGAAAATAATAAAGTACACCGTTATGAAGAGATATTTATTAACAGTTAATCTCAGAACGATTATAAAGTGAGTATTCAACAGTATAATCTGCCTACCCCCCTTATTTTTCCGTTATGTCGTCAATCACTTTATTGGTTTTGGGCTTATTTTATAGGTCCCTCGATAACTCGCCCCTCGCTTATAGTGCGGTCGATGTTTCTGGACCCCGATGTGCGCGAGTTATCGAGGGAGTGGTGTATACATTGATGGACAAAGTCTTTGTTTGTGTCTATATTTATGGCACCTGAAACACTCGATCTGTTTGCCATGATGGCATACCTGTGCCATGTGCCCAGTTTCTCCACAGTAGAGACAGCACTCTTCATTAAAGTGCTTGAAAATGGGGGCATACATGTTAATATTTCTCAGTAGGTGAGAGGTTCCTTTTCTGCTTAGATGAATTTTGTCTCTGTGGTAGAGACTAAGGTTGACATTCTGATTCTGAAGAAAGAAAGATGTGTATTGTGGAATGCACTGTAGGTTGAAGTCTTCACATAGGTCAATTATCAGATCATTGATTTCTTTGGCCTTGGTGTCCACACGAGGAGGTAGTCCTGATACAATTAATTTACATGTATTTGGGCTGCAATACCTAGCAGTATACAATAAACTTTCAAAATCTGTTCTGAGTTGATTTAGTGACCTTCCCTCACAGGCATCATTTCCACCTACTAAAATAATAATTTGTTTGTATTTGGTTAGGTCATTGTTCATTATTCTGTCTGTAATGTTGTTGATTTTAGCACCTCTTAGAGTCTGTACATCTGTTTTAAAAAGTCTCCTTGGTATTATACTTTTCAAAATTGAGGAGCCAATTATTAGAGTCCTATCTTTTCTGGCTTGTGATGTCGTGTGTTGGACTCTGGATTGTATTTCAGACACATATCTTGGAGGAAGGGGTGCTGAAATTGGTGTTTCAGTTGTGTGAACTACTCGTGTTGATTTTGACACATTTGTCTGAGTACTGGGAAATGCAGTTGTTGATGAAGGTAACAGACTTGTCTGAACTGCGGGCCATGGATGTACACTTATTGCTGTTGCAGGTGTGACACATGACTGAGAGGGGGGTACTGTTGTTTGCAATGCAGGATTACTTTGGGCATTAGTTTTTATTTGCATGGTTATTTTACATTTTCTTTTGGCTGGTACTGGGATTGTCTGTGTCTGAGCATCTGATACTGTTGATATTTGGGAGTCTGTCTGACTTGCTGTTTCACATGAGGTTACTTGCTCATTAACCTTTCCCTGTGCTGATTTAATAGCATGTAACTGTAGTTTTAATTCTTCGATTTGGGCCTCCAATTTCCTAATTGTTTTTTGATGTACACACATGAAGAAATCATTAAGGTTTAAGCCATCACTGATGTGGTCATGATTTATGGAGCGTGTAATTGCCTGACACTCTGGAGGGGTGTTAATTTTATTGCCTGAGTCATTTAGGTCAAAGACTTTAGGAGCTGTTTCATGTTTGGTACTACATCTAGTTACTGGTGTAGATGTCAACATATAACTGCCTTTAGCATGGGTATTCTCATCCTGTCTACATTTACAGATAATATGATCTAACCATGTGAGACTGTTCAGCCCCTGTATATGTAAGACACATGTTGTTTTATACAATGTAGCTGTCACAGTGTTTTTCTCTTGTGTTCTGTAGATAATACCATTTTGTACACTTGAACTGCATGAAGTCATGCAAGGTTCTGAATCCAATATCTGTTTTACAAACTCAAACTTTTGTGGATCTATATTCACAGTGATACTGTATTTATTATATTTGACCCTCAAGAATTCTGGGTAAATGTCAGCCATATTGGATAACTCCAAATCATCATCTGCGCCATTGTTTTCATTTTTATTCCGAACATGACTTTCCTGCATGGGATTATCTGTGTGGCTCTGATCTTCAGGTATATCAGACATACTAAAGCCAGAGAATGATGCAGAAAAGGTTGAGCTGAGTGTGTTAAGTAAGGAACATACAAGGCTGGTATTTAAATGTTTCCATGATTCTGATATTTTCAGCTTGTTCATAACAGTGATAGCAAAAGTATATCAAATCCTTATGTATGACTATCACATATCCATAAACTTTTGAATGAAACTTGCATAATGTGTTTGAGTTGGTATCAACTGAAGTTCAGATATGGTAGGTGTAGTCCAATTTCAAGCATTATCCACTTCGGTAGCCATCGTGGATAACCAAAAATCTTTTGTTTTGAACAGGTTTCCAAATTCACTTGAATACATGAACATGTGCACATAAAATTTCACTTACACTAACTTAATATTGTCATAAATCCACAGTATAAATTATGGCAACTGGTATTAGCATATTTAACACCAGTTTTTACACCAAGTTCATTGAATTGAGTGGAGCTGTGTTAAGACCATATATACATGGCAGCCATCTTGTCCCTGGACCAGATCATTGATCATTCAATGCAGTACTTACCTGTCGCTGTTGCCGAATACCCTCCTCCCACGCTGCTCTGACATCTTGTGTAATTGTTGTCTGTGAAAAGATGACATATAGGTACATCTACCTTCTGCGCATGGTCTGCGGCAGAATGGTTTGCAAAAGGTCAAAGGTTCAACCTTTTCTCCACTCTGGGAGAATGTATTCACATCATACGGACAATATATTTTTGGCATGAAAATAGAGAGCTAAGCAATAGAGACAGGTAAGTATTGCATGATTAAAATTAGTTTTACCCTCCCAAAAAACTAGATTTTATGGTCAGTAGTAATGTTAATTAAAGCAGAATAATGACTTAGATCATAAACATGTTAACATATTCTAATTACCTTGTTGGTTTGCCATTTTGCTTAGTTTTGTTTCCGCACTAATTTCCATGCATCAGTACATGAATGGCTGAATGTTCAGTGTTCATTAAGCTAAAACAAGGGACAAAAAAATTAAGTAACTTTGACTCAGCATCATTTATTTCTCAAACTATTCACTGTTTCAACCAATATGTAGCTTAAAGCTAGAATTCTTCTTCATTACAGGTTATAGGTTTTGGGTCTTTTGCCAACTCATTGGCCTGGTTTCCATTGTAGGTTCATTTTGAGAGAATCTAAAACAAACAAATGGTCATTTTAATCTTCAACTTCCAATATTTATATAATTCCAAGTTTCAGATTTGTGATAAAAATAAAGATAATAATAAAACAACAGCAACAACAACAACAACAACAATAATAATAATATAAATTAATTAATATAAATTAATGACCTTATGGTCCACACAATACATGATAATTGGCAAATTAATATCATACAAATTAAAACCATGAAACTTTTAAAGTATGATTTTTTTCTCTCTCTCTGTATAATGTAAATATTACAATATTTTAAAAAAAAGAATAGTTACTTTTTTGTTAAAACATCATTCTTGTAATTGTAAAGTATGTTAATTTCATTATAAAGGCAAATCAACTTTCACATTCCAGTTTATCAATGTACTGATGTTGAGAAAGAAACGTTCGTTTACATATCATGCATTCTGAATAAATTAGAGTCAATTGTACAATGAATTGATGATGAATATAAATGTAAAAAAAGAATAAATTCTGCTCATCAATAACTATGTCTTTACATACATGTAAGTAAGATTATATGGACAAAAAAGGCTGCAGTTTTATGTTTTCGTATTAAAGCAACAAATACCCAACAGAAACGGCCTTAGTTTACCACAACAGTGGCTCATGATGATGGTGTAAGGATAGATATCAAATAGGAAGAAAATGAACATCTCAACCTCATGAATAAATTGAAAATAAAATGCATTTACCAAAATTATTCTGTCAGTTTCCTCTTTTGCTTAGATCCCATCTTTGCGAATGAATTATGAACTCCCTCTGTGGTAGGCATTTTCTAATACAGCACAATGGTGGTATAATTATATGGAGGGTGATTACTGCCATAATTCTATGCATGAATTTTCTAATCTTCCTTGATGATCTATTGTAAATGGCTGCTTGCAAGTGCTACTTTCATAATTCTATCAATGTATATTGCATTCTTCATTGATGCAGATTGTATGTGGCAGTTTGCAAGTGCTACTTTCCTTCTGCATTATTGTCAATGGCTGCTTGCAAGTTCTACATTCATAATTCAATTCATGAATTTTCTATTCTTCATTGATGCAAGCTGTAAATGGCTGCTTGAAAGTGCCTAGATCAACTTTCCTTCTGCGTCCTTGTATCTCGCAATTTGCCAATGACTGAATTGATTCTGTAGTTTGTCGTATGGCAAATGCTATGTCAGTTATTACAAGTTTTAACATTCCATTTATAAACTTGCTATATCACAAGTTTCACAAATTACACCTTCCAAAATCATGACTATAATGTAGCATCAAGCACCAAGCATGTTGCAAGTTAGAATCAAGGAAGTTAGCATAAAATAATGCCTCATTATGACAACAGATGGCGCTGTGATACGTTAATTTCTTACAATATGACTACTCCCCTGACCCTAGCAACAAGAGGTTATACCACTTTACGGCATGTTTGGGCATCTTATTTAAAATATAATTTGAATTCAATTATAGCAGCTGATATCTCAGAGTATTAACATTCGGATGACAGGTGGCCTGCAAGTAGCACAAAATAAATTAAATGTATCAAATTGTATACATTTAGATGTATTTACACAACATTATATTTCCGCTAAGCCTTCCCACCCCATTTTATTTGAACATTTTCTGATTTTGTCTGTTTAATTTACCAATGCTGCATGGTGGCAGAGCCACTTACAAGCAGGATTTAAGGCTCTGATTTGTTTATATATTCTCATTCACAATTTTATCAGTTTAGAGCATATTTATTATTTTAGAGTGCAGTGCAAATTCTGCTTTTTGTAGCAGTAAAGACCTCATAAGGTTTGAGCAAAGTGCAGATAATTGCACCTCGAGGCCATACTTTCATTTCTTTATTCACAAGAGAGAGAGAGTACATTACAGAGATGAGGATTCTGTTTATTCATTCAACCATATGTAACTAAATTGTACTGTTAATATGCAGTTTACAGTGGCAGTTTAATTTTATATATATATAATGTATGGCATGGATGATTATGTATTAGACAGCAAGTATTGTCACTAGTTGTCTGTGACAAGTATGTCATATCTCCAATTTCATTTTAAATCTCCAATTCCAATACAACAGCAAGAGGCAAATGACTTGAAACAAGGACATCACATACAAAGCATATATATATATATATATATATATATATATATATATATATATATATATATATATATAAAGAAAAGAAATTCTAAGTGTGTGAAATATATTTTCTATATGTAAACATAAAGAACACTTCCATACAATTATGAGACACTTTATTTCCACATATATCAAACTGGAAACTACATTTTGTTATTATTTAAAACCATATTCATCCATATACGAAGCGATATTTATAGTACAGGTAAGATGACTGATTGTATGGTACCTCACTGATAAAACATCAGACTCCTTTGGTAGCAATTATAAAAATATAATATATTGAATATAAATAACATTGCTATCGCTACCAGTAACCAGCTCACTTTGTATTATTACTGCTACAGTACAGTACTAAAAGTGCTTGATACATTTGGATATGAAATTAATGTAGTAGTTAAAAAGATTATTACAAATTTGTACATGTATCTTCTACAGATGTGATTGTTTTCTGTTAGAAGAATAAGACACACACACCCCACATAATTTGCTAAAAAAACTTGTAAATTTTTTAAGGCGAGTCACAGCTCAGTCTGTTGTAGCATCCATCACCCCCACCACCCCACATAAACATCTTCATTTGTCTGTGATTTTATCATTATTTTATCCTGTTTAAAATATAAGCTAGTATTGTCAATTGACACAAAAAAATATCAGCACAATGCAAATATACAATAAAGCAAAATAAATAAATAAAAACAATATACAGTCTTATGTTTAACTTTTCGTAGGGAATATAAGAGAAAAAAAAGTTTAATTTAAACCGGCATTCATAAAATCAATATTGTTAGATGAATTAGTCTGAAACAAAAATTATCATACAGGTAGGCAATTAAGGTAACAAATACCTGGATTGTCGTGTTACATTGTTCTTATAGATTTATTTGCCATTCCCTTTTGTTTTTCACTTTCACATGAATAAAACATGAATGAAGACAAGCTTTTCACACAATCTGGCTTTTGGATTGGACATACACCCATCATTGCAAATTCTGAGGAATTAAAACTGCACATTTTGGATTGGCCAAGACACATTGCCTTTTGTGTACCACATACATTTGTAAATTATGACTCAAGAACAGTCAGGTTATATTCCCTAGTGTCTGTTTCAAGAATTAATCCCCAAAAACATTCAATTACTGGATCTGTATTCAATATATCTACTGTACAAAAATGCTCACTTTTTGATGAATTTATTTTGTGGGCAATAAAAATAAGTTGTTTGCACTTGCTATGAGCAGAAAACATGAAAAGGACTATATTTTATTTGCTAATTTATTATTTCTAATACTTTGATCTTCACAAAACTATTATATTTATGAACCTAAGATGAAATTGTAAATTTGGCCTCTTATCCTTAATGTAGTACATGTAGTTAAAATAAAAGTAGGAAACCCCATTGCCTTGGAACAATGGATAAGGTAAATTCCATAATTTAAATGTCTTAATCACTCAGCAGAGAGAGAGAGAGAGAGAGGGAGAGAGAGAGATTCATAAGTAAGTCAGTTTCTTCACAGAATGAATGAAACCAGTAGCCAATTTCTGACTGCAGTTGTAAGATATCTGAGCAGAAAGTAACAGCTACTTTATAAGCATGCAAAAGTAATTTTAATGTGAGTTATAGGTCACCAAGTACTATTATTCCTCAGAGAAGACACAAGACTGGGTTTTAGAAATTAAAGCCACACAAGTACCAGTTTGTTACGGTGTGAAAAATGGGGTCTTTATGAGAAAATGGAGACACCTGATGTACCTGCTGGTGATGAGTGGTCAGTGAGCAATCAAATTCTTGTTCCTAAGTCATATAGACAGAAATTGCATAGTCTAGCCCATAAAACTCCGTAAGCTGGTCATTTTGGTATCAATAAGATTTATCACAAGATCCAAAATAATTTTTATTTGCTGAAAATTAAAAGTTATGTTTATAAGTACCATAGATCTTGTCACACTTGTCAAATGGTAGGAAACCCCAATCAGAAGATATCTAAGGCACATCTTCAACCTATTCCTGCATTTGACCATTTGACAAGCCATTTAGCAGAAAAATGGTAGACTGTCGGTTCCTTACCTAATACCAAGTCAAGCAACCAATACTTGTTGACCATAATGTGTCCGTCCTCAAGATTTCCATAGTCTATTCCTTTGAAGAATATTAAAGCAAAAACTGTTCTGAAAGTTTAGGCAATGTTTTTAACACTTGTTTGCCTCCCCAAATCTGTCCAGCAAATTTTATGTTTGATTATTTTCAACAACTTACATATGAATTAAACATCCAACAGTTTAATTTTTCTGTCACCCTGAAAGGAATGGGGCTAGCTCAAGACTGTCCGAAAACAATCCCACCTACCCAGGATACATGTATGCCATTATATTGAATCAAACCTTAAAAAGGACAGTGATCAGTAAAATCCTGCATTGTATAATTATCGAGTAAGATGAGGAGAGTTTTTTTTCCCCATATTGGTATTTATCACCAAATGAAAGACCCCATGGCTACCCTAAAACAACAAAAGACTGTCCCAAAACACCCTCAACTACCCAGGATACATGTAGGCAATTAAATAGATTAAAACCAAATAAAAAGACAGTGATCTGTAAAATTCTACCCTGTATAATTATCGTGTAAGATCAGTAGAGTTTATTCTTTTGTTGATACTTGCTGAAGACTGTCCCAAAACACACTCATCAACCCAGCATACATGTATACAATTACAATGACTTAAAAAATATGCAGTTTTGGTGCATTCTCTCTTTCTTTCTTTCTCTTTCTTTGATCATAGATATTTCACTAAACTACTTTCATATTGCAAAGAGCAGCACAAATAACAAGTCAGAATCATGCGTCACTACATTCATATTTCAAAAATTCTTTAAAGCTTTTTTTTAAAATCTTTAATGTGAGAAAGAGCAGCTGAATAATTAGAACTCAAGGGTGCTATATTTATATTTTTAAAATTCTTGAACCAAATTATTAATTTTAATTGGTTTGATAATAGTAAGAGTTACAATAGATAAAAGTAAAATCTCCTGTAACATCTTTTGTCTCTGATTATTTCTACTTTTAGAGACAAAAGTTTTAAAGGATGCAAACCAGTTTTAAAGCTGGTTTTTTGGTTATTTGTTTAAAAATACATTCAAAGGTTGAGGTTCTGTACATTAACAATGCAAATTAAGTATTGGAAAACAATTGTACACTAAATCTAATCTTTTTAAGGCAAGTAATCATTTTTATCATGATACGATCATGATTTTCCACAGTTTGATTATTTCGTTTTTTGCGGCAAAATATGTTCCAAAATGAAGATCGTGATAAGAATAAGAACACCTTTAAGGAAAGCTTAATTTTTTTAATGTCATTTTACCTATAAATTTTTTTTTAATGTGCTATTGATGTTGCTCTGAAATATTTTATTTTCACGGGAGCTTATGTACAAGAGTATCACAGGAAAAGATAGACATCTGCGAGGTGCGTCAAAATGGGTGACGTACAATACAATCCTTACAACCAGGGTTCGTCTGATGAAAACTCGTTAAGAAGAGTAAGAGGGAATATATCATTGTCATTTCTGATCCTTACTAAAATAACTAATGTTTCCAAAGTAATGAGAGATATCACTAAGAAGTAGATTTCTTAAACGGTGAAGGTAAATAATTAAGTGCGTCAAAACTGGGATTGAAAAAGAAGGACCACCTTGCTGTACTGTATGCGTTTTTGTTTTCGTAAGGTGATATAAATCACTTAGATCTTCGAGTAAGCATATGGTTTTAGAGACGATTAAAAAGGGACTGAAAGAGTTATCGACACAAAATTAATGTCGCAAAGCTCCGTGGGGAGCATTCATTGTTTCTGGTAAAGAAAAAACTGTAGAAATTTAGAGCGCCGTCTGTTGTCATAATGCCATGCTAATCTCTAGTATGCCATTATGACAACAGATGGCGACACGAGTTTGACAACAAAGACGATACTGATAAAACTTAGTATTTACATTGTTGCAAGGCAAAATCCGTATGAAAACAGTTGGAATGTTGTAATTGTAAAGCTTATAAACAGAATATAAAAAAATTTAATAACTGACATAGCGTTTGTCATACGACAAACTACAGAATCAATTCTTTAGTTGGCAAATCGCAAGATACTATGACGCAGAAAAAAAGTAGATCGAAAAACTTGCAAGCAACCATTTACAGCTTGGATCAATGAAAAATAAAAAATTAATGACTAGAATTTTGAATATAGCACTTGCAGGCAGTCATTGACAATAATGCAGAAGGAAAGTAGCACTTGCAAACTCCACGTCCAATTTGCATCAATGAAAATACAATATACATTGATAGAATTATGAAAGTAGCACTTGCAAGCAGCCATTTACAATAATGCATCAAGGAAGATTGGGAAATACACGCATATAATTATGGCGAATCCCCCTCCATATAATTAAGCGTGATTGCGCCTGCATCAATAATGAGCATTAACGATAAAGACCAAAGTTAACCAATGGCAGGGTCTGGCAAAACCGGCCAGTAGCATGGTGCCAGAACAGAATTAAATTTCCAAATTGAAAGATCAGGGCACTTTTAAATTTGATAGTGGTGTTCAGAGGCATACATTTGACAGGGGTGCTAAAAATGTTGGGCAGGGCATAGCTCCCCTCTATTCATGCTTAGCTAGAACACACACACACACACATATATATACAATGATTTCTAACCTGCCTGGCATTACGTTTTCTATTCTTTCTCCCTTAAATTTTACATCATATTATCATATATCCATCTGTAGGATCCAGGGATAGTCCTCCCATTCCACTGTATATTTGTAACTTAAATAATAGCTTATATATACCTTGAGTCCTCTGAGAGAAATCTGGAATGACTTTATTTAGATGAGAATTAATTATTGGGTTGACAAGCAGATGTGTCTGTATCCATCATTATCTCAGCATATGTACTTTGTTAAGAATTGGGATTGATTGGAGGTGTAACTCATTCTCAGTAGGGTTGAATTATAATTCTCTAACCTGTATGATAATATTCTATTTTGGGACCAAAATGTGTCAGAGATCCTAAAATAGCTGCCTGGTCTGTATTTGGTGTACATGACTGACAAATGAGTTCAAAGGATTGTTTGCTAACTTTCCATGTCAGATGTTGGGCATAAAGTGTACATAATTATTCAGTGCAATTGTAAAATCATTTTTTCCAGTTAATTAGATACTGTACAGGCACAAAACACAAGACAGAAGAGGCATGAAAGCTCAACTCTTGGAGTTATCAAAACGTATAATTGAGCAATTGCTGAGGAATCTGTAACATAAGCATTACATCAGTACCTCATGCCACTTGTTTTGTAAATATATAGTAATTGTTCATTATTTTTCCTGTCAACAGTCATTGGGACCAGTTATGTAATTTGAGGTGTGGTTTGGGTACTGTGATTTTTGTTGTTGTTGTGTGATTTAATGCCATTTTTCAGCACACGATAGGCGGCCAGTATTAATGATGGAGGAAGAACCCAGGAAAACCCCGGAAAGAACCATGAACCCACAAGAAGCTACTGGCAAACTTTCTAACATACCAACATTGGCCTAATCCAAGACTCAAACCCACACAGACAGAGGTGAGATGGCAGTGATCCGTAATGGAGAGCGCTTTAGACCACTCTGCCACTGGGGGCCCCTAATGTGATTTTCTTTTGAACCAGGATATATTGTTTTTCTTTTCCCTCAAGATGAATTTTTTCCAGCTTGTTATATCACTTGTTATACCTTCTTTTAATACATACATACATATATATATATATATATATATATATATATATATATATATATATATATATATATAAGAAAAATATAACTTAACTGTTTGCAAACCGTAAAATATATATTGATAAAAATGAAACAGATTCAGTTAGAATTGGGATGTGATGATTATTTTTGTGTTTTTTTTTATATAGTATAGTTGATGGTATTTTAACATTTTCCCAATTTCTCTCCACTATTAAGACATTTTGCCATTGAAGCTGGCAAAATTGAAGTTTGGAAACTTATCTTGTAGATAAAATTTATTGAAGCAGTGGTTGTTGATAGGAATGGGGGAATTTAAATCTAAAGGAAAATCATTGTGGAATTCATTTTTCTGAAATGGATTGGCAAAAGATCTTTTTGCACATCTTGTTATAAACAAATGTCAGTTTTTGAAGGTATCAAAGATGCAGATTTTGTTGTGTAGGAGATACAAAAAATAAACTTGACTGAATCATCTATTCTTTCAGTTGAGGTGTACATGGTTGAAATGAAAGTTAAGAAAGATGGGGTGACAATTCAAGAAGTGGAAATGAAAGTCAAGAATTACGTAAATAGTTCAGGAGGACTACCATTCCTGCTGCTGCCAGCATGTTTCGATGCTATGAAGGTGACATCTGGAAGCATTATTATCCATCTTCGGTCTGACAGGAAATATACCTATGAGACGCTTCAGTTTTTCTGCCATCATGGTGGAATGAAAAACTTTATACTGAGCCTACTTGATCAGAAAGACATATTTGATTCACTTCCTGTGGGTGAAATATGTGTGGAGATCAAAGCAATCTGTTCCAAAGAAAATGTCACATTTGATGGTAAGAGTATATGACAACTTGCAGCTTCTTAAATTGCAAGTGAATACATGTATAATGTATAAACATAAATATTATATCAGTAAAGAAATTTACTGTTTCCCATGTGTGTTTTCATTCCTTATGTGTATTGTGTTATATTTTCTATCCAACCATCAGTCTGTTACTTGTTTTTGCGCAGTAAGTTAGGTTATTATTGTACAGTTACTAAACCTTGTGGATAGCTTGCACTTGGGTAAGGATGAATGCTAATTTTAGAGTTGAAAGGCCATAGTGACTGAAAGAAGAAAAATGGTTTCTGTGTGATAACTGAATTTTCCACCATCTATAGTTACCAAACAGTGTGGATGGATTGCGCTTGGGGTAAGAAAGAAACCTGTCAGTTTTAGGGTCAGAAGATCAAATGACAAGTCCACGGTGACAGAAACAAGAGAAATGGTTTCCACACATTAAATTCATTCTCACATACCTGGACCAAATTTTGTAGATGGTTTGCACTTGGAGATAAGGAAGAAAGCTATTGATTTCAGGAGGGGGGTAAAACAGCCAAAGGTCAAGGTGACTTATTGAAAGAAGCAAAATCTTTTCTGCACAAAAACATTGCTTCCACATGACACACCTAAACCAAACTTTGGGGATAGTGTGCACTTTGGAAAAGGAAGAATCTGATTAATTTTGTGGCCAATAGGCCAATGGTCAAGGTCACTGACTGAAAGAAAAAAAGTGGTTTCAGCATGAAAAATTCAGTTATTGACTGTGTATGTTCACATTACTTCTACATGACGCCTGAACCAAATGTGTGGACTGTGTACACTTGGGCTAAGGAAGAAATCTGTTGACTTGGGGATCAAAAGGTCAAGGGTCAAGGTAACTTTGTATATGATAACTTTAGTACCCTGACAAACGTTTTCAGAGAGCTTGCACTAAAGGTGGAAAAGAGGCATACTGATTTTAGGGTCAGTTGGTAATGGTCAGGGTTATTGTGGCTTACCTAGAAATCAATAAATTTTGCTCCAGGTTAAGTTCCCTTATCAAATTTTGTGGATAGCTTGCACATAAGGTAATAAAGATCCAGTGTATCCCCTAGGGATGCAAGACTGAGAGTAAAAAAATCTCCTTGGTGTCAAAACGGGGGGTCAGAATGAGTAAAACACAAACTTTGGTATCATAACTGGGGGTCAAATAAATCTTTAGGGGGTCACTGAAGCAGAAATGAGGGTAAAGGGAAACAATGAAAGATTCCTATAGATTTTTAGTCTAAAGGTTAGATATCATGATCATGGTAAGTCTGAAAAAAATAATAATGGTTTCTGCTTAGTAGGATTAGTTCAAGACAATATACCTTGGCCAAGTCAACCATACTGTAATACTGCCTACATAAGGACTAATAAAGACTTGGTGGGCATAGAAGATGCCAGTCACAGTACTCTTGCTTGTAATGCCTTGCATTCAACTTGACTTTTAAGAATACACATATTCTATTAGACCTAGTACTATGATGTAACTTTTGTGGCTTACAGATTTCCATTACCTGAGAGAAAGACTTAGCTTATAAATTGCAACAGAAACAATATTTTGTAAATGATATTGTAACCATTTCATCTTTATTTCTTTAAGAGCCTTGTACAGTCTTCAGACCTATGACTGAAGATAGGCATCTTCCTTCTAGTCAACAATCTTCTATGCCAGGAAAGTCAGAAATTATAAAGAATAACCTGCTTCTGCATTATGATTATATCATGGATGAAATTGAACCCCTTGAATTTCGGGACATGTTTGTGGATAGAGGAATCTTGGAAAAAAGTTTTTTCATGGATATAAAAAAATTTGAACGAAGACGTAGATCAGAATTGTTCCTCAGTGAAGTCTTCGATAAAGGCAGTGGTGCTCTTTTAGCTTTTGTGGATTCTTTAAAGGATATAGATTGTGAAGAACTTGCTGACAAACTTTGTTCTGATAAGTGTATGTTGATGCAACTTAATGAAAACGGTAAGGTGAATTTCATATTTTTAAAATGCTATTTTATATCTTTAAATTGTTTTTCAAAATTACAGTTTGCTATTCATCATGGTACACAGTCTGCTCCACTTAAATGCATATTGCTTAATTGCATAGTGAAAGTATGGTACCGTTTTTCATTGTAAATATACATTAATTTGCTTAAATGCATACTCCGTTTATATGCATAGCTTGGGTCTGGTCCCGAGGCTATGCATATAAGTGGAGTTGACTGTATTTTATAAAATACCCTGAAGGTATATAAATATTTATGTAACAGAATATTGTTGGAGGGCAAAAAAATCAGAACTACTATGGTTTCCAAAGCCTCACTATTTTGATTGAACTTTTTGTGTTCATCAACAAAAGAATACACTTTCTTGTCACTGTAAAGAACCCAGTTAACAACATAATTGCTGCATATCAAAGTGTGTATCAGGTTTGTACCATAATTAATGTTCACAACTATTGCCATTTAACATTTGATACACATGTCCACTTCTTTTGAATTTGGCATGATTGGGAGATTTTTTATAACATGAAAATAACTACATTTAATCTACTTCTTTAATTGTGTAATAGCTGCTTATATAATTTTGTTAAAGGTATAGTGGAGGTCAGCAAATATGAAGTAGAAGAGGTGGATTCTGAAAAACATGGTCAGGAAGGCTTGATGTGGTCTTGCAGTGTAAAATTAAATGTTAGAAAGGCAGCAGAAGGTTAGTATGAACTTAGTGATTATTTAAATGAAAGAATGGGAGTCTCCTGAAGAAAATGAAATAAGGAAATGGGTATTGGCTGATGCTTCAACTATGTATAAGAGAAACCATACAATTTTACACAGATGATTACAAATGGTACATTTCTTTGGCATCAACTATAGTTGTAAAGAAAAGTAAAATGTTGATGACAATGAATTTCAAGTATATCGGTCTGTTGGAGCAGCAGAGGAGGTGAACAGACCTTTTGTTGAAACATCATTTTTGAAAAAATAAAGCTTCTTATGAAAAAAATAGAAAAAATATGGTCAATAACACCAAACTGAAGCCTCTAACTTACAGAGAGTTTCTCTAATTGGGTTAGTTGTTTTGTTACTTTATCTTTGTCGTTTGTGTTTTTTCTAAGTTTGTATGTGCGTTCATTTACCCACCGGATGCTTCATTGAGGTCGTACGTCCTCTGCTGCTATAAATGTGTGAGTAATTAAATCATTATTATATCAGTAATGGAATCTTATACTAGTAGATTAGCTAGAGAAAGATTAGAAGCAATCAGAAGATATCTTCCTGTTCATGATGTTCTCAAACAAAAACTACAAGAACATAAAGATTCACAAGTTGAATATGCAGAAGGTACAGAACAGTTTTTTGAACCTGTTACAAAAGTTACTGAAAGAGTTGCAGAAGTTACCAAAGGTCTTCTTCTAACATTAGAACAAACTGCTATGGATCCTAGAAAAATAGCAGAAAGAACTAAGAAAACAAAAAAGATTTTATGAGATCTTCCAACTGAAATAGCTGCTGCCCAACCTCCCCCCTTAGATGAAGAAATACTTAAAGGTATTAATGAAATAAAATAAGATCTTGCACCCAAACCTAAAGTAGAAAAAGAAAATGTTGAATTGATTAAAAAATTTAGAGAAGATTTTATTGAACAACTTACAAATATTAAAGAAAAAGATTTGCCTAGGGAGACATTTGAAGCTATTTTTGAAAAGACTAAATTTTTAAAATCTAATTATACTACTGTAAATGATGATAATTTCATTAACCCTTTACCTCATGCAAGTGTGTCTGGACGCCTCTACACCATTTGCATGGAAGCGCCTTTTGACGCCTCTACTCAAGTCGCATGGAAGCGCCTTTTGACGTTGGCTGTAAACATCAGCCATTTTAAGCCGGTTTTCGTAGCGCCACTTTCGGGGAAAACCCCCTGTTAGATACTACATTCATTTCTGCGAATGACAATTACGTCAGATCACATGGTCACTGTTTATGCACTGGTCCATATCTGCTATTTAAAGTAACTGGGTCATAATCTCCACTCTCCAAAATGGTGGTAGCGGATTTCATTCAGTACTTATGAAGTTTTCACAATTAGAGTCACAACTATGAAAGATTCAATAACCTAGGTAAAGGCTTTGATATTGATGTAGGCAGCAGTTAGTTTTTATAAATTATCAAATTCAGATGACTTAGTGATATAGAAGCAGACAAAATACTTGTAAATTTTGAGTATGAGAAATGGCAGTTCTCTCAAGATTTTAAAGCACATAAAAAATACTTCCGTGATAAACAATTACACAGCTATAACAATTGGACTTTACTCTTAAACTTTTCCACATATAGTAGATGCGTACCAAAAATGTAAAATGGTTAAAATTGCTGTTAAACGTAACATACACTACATTGCTTAACAGTTCACAGGATGGTCTATGCATATGGGGTCGACTAGGTAACAGGTGTTATATTTATAGCACGCTGCACTTTGTAACTATGCTCTATGAGGTAAAAGGATAAGTGGGTATATCGTATATATTACGACAAAAGACAAGCCAGAGATAATGATCTAAAATATAGAAGTTTTGTTAATGAAATAAAAAGACTTTATGATAAGGCACTTGAACAAATTTCTCAACTAAAACCTTCCCCACCGCAACCTCCTAAGCAAGAACCTTCATATCAACTTCCTCCACTGCAGCAACAAATAGAACGACAAAAACAAAAATCACAAAAACCACAATCCCCTTCACAAATTCCTTGACCACAGCAGCAAAAATCACAATCTCCTAAAGAACCTCCAGAACTAATTAATATTAAAAATAGATTTACAACTAAAGGTATTGAACCTATAAAAATTTTCATAATGATGCAGTAAATATTGCTGCACAGGGATATAATGAAACAGCAAAATATGCAAAACCTAATTTTGTTGACTCTTGGCAAAATGAAGATGATTGGATTAAAGATATGCATTCTATTTAGAAATAGACCTTTCAAGGATAACCGTGATTATCTTTCAAGGATTTGCATGATGTAAAAAGACAAAAAGTAGAAGATACATTTGAATCATTATTAACTAAAAAACCTCTTAAAGAAAAAGATTTTCCTGGTTCATTATTAAGCCCATATATTTCCGAAGAAGAATTTTATGATATAAAATCTGACATGTCTCCCAGTGCTATTGGAAGTGGTTTTTCTACTCAAGTGGTCTTATTACTTGTCCTGACAGTGTTCTTGCCGATGTTGACTGACTTAAAATTCTGATCGGAGGAAAACTTGCAGGAAATAATTCTCCAGAAATTATTAATGAAATATCTGATATTTGCCGAAGATTATTTACAGGCGGTGTTATGGATCGTAATTTTTATCATTCTCTCATTAATGAAATTGTTGATGATTATCACAGCGACTGAAAACAATTAATTAATCAAGGTGTAAGTTAAAAATGATTATACATAATGCTCAACAAGGGCCTGTAAATGTTAGGGTAGTAAACTCATTATTGCCAACATATAAGCGATTTACGGAGATGAACTTGGTGATGTTGTTCAAGGTTTATTTATGAGAATAGTTCCAAAAGCAATACCGATTGCAAAACAATTAGGAATGAATGCTAGTGAAGCTATTCGTGATAAAGGTATCAGTGCTGTTGGTAATGTTGCTGGTAAAGCATTTTCAGCAATCAAGGAACGATTAGCTCGATTGATATGAAGAAAACCACAGCCAGTAATATTACCCAGCACTAAAGTTAGCCTGCAAATATGAGTAAAATAAAAAATCAAGCTGCAAATCAAAAACTAGCAGAGTTGGCTGTTAATGAAGTCGTTCCTGCAGAATTGACTAATAAAATTACGCCAACAAATAAAAGTTTTATTTCAGGAAGTGGTCTTCGTGTTAGATGATAACAATTATAATAAAAATGTTCAAGCGTATATCCGATCCAGCATTTGATATGGATGTACCAATTCTCAAAGATGAACGTATACCTGATTATCAATATTATTCTTATGATGCATGTGTACCTAACGCACGAGGAAGAATCAAATTACATGTTTAAGATACAAGCAGATATATTTTTACCTGCTGAAGCTTTTATTGAAGTAGAGGGAGAGCTTGTAACAGACGTCTCTAATACACCATATGGAGCTAATGATATGGTTGGTTCTGTTAACAGTGGTATTATGGCGTTGTTTGATAGCACTACATACATGATTGATGGAAGAAGTATTGAAACAATTCAAAAAGACATTGGTGTTGCTACAACGATAATAAATTTATCATATCATCATGTTAGCGTTACTCTGACTCCTGGTCAGATTAAAAAGCTTCAATCGTATTCAGCAAAGAATAAAAATATCACTAAAAAAAAGATCAGATCACACATGGTCAAAATAAACTATCATTGTCAGAACGTCAACCCAGATATTTCAATAGTGCCAAACAATCAAAAAGAGATGTTAAACTCAATCTTTCTGCTGGTGCTGTTAAAGATTCAATTATAACAGGTTATATATTTCAAATTCTTGCAGCTATACCAGCATTAATAACTGCTGGAGCCCCAGCTGTTACAAAAGCAGCTGCACTTGGTGCTGTTGGAACTGCTGCTGGAATGGCATTAGAGAAAGCAACAGGACAAGGATTTTAAAAAAGGGAAGAGGGTCTAAGATTACCAGGAACCCCTTATCGATATGGAAAAGGTCTGAGACTTCCAGGAACACTTCGTTAATGTTTCCAATGTCAACATTTGATTTACTTGATGCTGCTAAAAAAATTAAATAAAAAAAAGTTTTTTTTTGCATGATCAAGTACCAAAACAACCAAACAATAGTAACCCACTGGTTACTCCGTCAAGTCGTTCCCCCGTAATTCTCGCGGAGGTGGAATTGCTGTCATCACAAAGAACTCCATGATAAAACATCTTAACCACACCACAACATTCAATTTCGACCACACATCGTTTGAACTAGTCCAAACCACACTCAACGCTGGAGCAAAGGTCAGTCCATTTTTTCTGCCTATACCACCCTCCTCCTAGTAGAAAAAACAAGCTGGCTGACTCTCTCTTTTTGGAGCAGTTTCTGAATCTCCTGGACTATGGAAATTCGATAGGTGGCAACCTGATTATTCTTGGAGATTTCAACTTTCACTTTGACTGTCCCGGAAACCCAAATACATCAAAACTCATAGATTCCATTAATGTTTTCAACCTCAAACAATCAGTTAACCAACCCACTCATAAACATGGTCACATTTTAGACTGGATTCTTCATAGACCTGATGATAACATTCTACAGTCCTCCCTGGTATCCCATGACATTGCATCAGATCACCTCTGCATTATATGCCATCTTGACACATCAGTCCCTAACCCTCCACCTTTATCTGCTACTAAGAGAAATCTCCATATGATAAATAGAACCAAACTAATGCACAACATCCAAGCTAACCTAACAACTTGCTTACCTTCTACCGCAGAACAACTTGATAACTGCCTGCATTCATTTCTTGACAAACATGCCCCAGCTACCAAGTCCAGAGAATCAATTCAAAAGTGTTCTCCATGGTATAGCAGTGTTAGGGACCAGCATCGCACTGCTGAAAGAGACCGCCGTAAAGCTGAGAGGCTTTGGCTTTCCACCAGACTCACTATTCATAAGCAAATCTATGAAGCCGCTAAGAAGAATGTCACAAATATAGTCCATGCAGCAAAATCAGCCCACTACTTTACTAAGAACATGGAAAGTTCCAGCTGCAAAGAGCTCTTCGAGATTACTAACAAGCTAATGTCAAGGAACAAATCTACACCACTTCCAACTACCTTATCTCCAGTCGACCTTCCGGACACGTTTGCAAATTTCTTCCGTGACAAAGTACAAACCATTCGAGATAAGCTTGACACCACAATTTCAATTGGCCCGTTGTCACCATACAGTTGGGATACAGAATTTGAGCGGCAACCATTAGCAGCATTTGAACCTGTCTCTATGGATTTCGTATGTACAATCCTGATGAAGAGTGCACCAAAGTCATGTGAACTTGATCCAATTCCAACATCACTGCTGCTTGATTGATTTGATCCAGTATTGCCTTCTTCACTAACTGATGTTATTAATACCTCTCTCTCATCTGGGGAATTCCCATCATTTTTCAAAACTGCATTGTAAAGCCTCTGCTGAAGAAACCAATACTAGACCATAATGATTTAAAGAAATACCGCCCCGTTTCTAATCTCCCATTCATATAAAAATTCTTAGAAAAGGTTGTTGTATCCCAGCTTGTATCTCATCTAAATTCAAAGAGTCTTTTTAGCAATGTACAATCTGCATATTGCCCTTGCCACAGTACTGAAACTACTCTTCTAAAAAAGTAGTTAATGACATTCTCTCTGCGTTGGATAGTGGAAAGATTACAGTCCTCACCTTCCTTGATTTGTCTGCAGCATTTGACCATGATATATTTCTTCACCGTCTCCAGCATGTATTTGGCATTCATGATACAGTCTTACTGTGGTTCAAGTCCTACTTGGTCAACAGGACACAAATTATATCTGCAAATGGAATACACTCCAGCCCAGTTGATCTATGTTGTGGTGTTCCACAGGGGTCTGTGCTTGGACCTGTTCTCTTCATTCTGTACACTCAGTTGCTGTCAAGTGTCATAGATCATCATCCAGTGTCTCACCAGTTGTATGCTGATGACACCCAAATATACAAATCTAACCACACAACTGAAGTTGATGCTACCATCCAAGGTGTAGAGAGGTGCATTTCTGATGTGAAATCATGGATGACATGTAACAAGTTGCAGATGAATGATGATAAAACTGAGGCCATTCTAATCACAACACAAAGA
Organism: Sinohyriopsis cumingii; assembly: GCA_028554795.2. Taxonomy (NCBI): domain Eukaryota; kingdom Metazoa; phylum Mollusca; class Bivalvia; order Unionida; family Unionidae; genus Sinohyriopsis; species Sinohyriopsis cumingii. The sequence goes on along the minus strand of JAPYKE020000727.1, from coordinate 4,178 downwards.
CTTTCTCATTCACATCCTTTACCTCAAACAGTAAATATCAGCAACACCAACATTAAATTCACACAATCAGTACGAAACCTAGGTGTTACTCTGGACAGTACTCTCACATTGCACCAACATGTCATGAACATATGCAAGGCTGCATATCTTGAGCTGAGACGTATCAGCTTAATTCGCAAATATCTTTTAGTTGATGCCACTAAAACACTTGTGTGTTCATTAGTACTTTCAAGACTGGACTATTGTAACTCAATTCTGTCTGGTTCATCTCAATATCTACTCCAGAAACTTCAAAAAGTTCAAAACACAGCTGCTCGGATCATACTTAGAGTACCACGATCAGAGTACACCTCCCCGCTGCTCTGTACCCTACACTGGCTATCCATTCGATCCAGAATCAAGCACAAAATTTGTTCTCTGTGCTACGTTTCACTGTCAGACTCTAGGCCAACATACCTATCCGACCTCACCCATGTGTACACACCAGCAAGGTACATATGCTCTTTTTCTGACAGTCGTATGCTCATTATTTCCACTATGAAAACAAAGTCATATGGACAGCGTTCTTTTGCATATCAGGGCCCAGCAACATGGAATGAATTGCCCACTGAACTCAGACACAAAGACACAGTGATCACATTCAAGAGGGCTCTCAGAACTCACTTATTTCGACTGCAAGAACAAATTTAAAGACCTAATAATGTTTCCTACCTTAAATATTCTCAGCATGTTTTTTTTAATTTTTTCTAATTTCATGGTGTTTGTTTTTGTAATCATATCATTATATGATTTTTTATCTTATAGGTGTTGTCTAATGTTGTAAAGCGCTTCGAGCTTCTAAAGATGTACAAAGTCCTCATTATTATTATTATTATTATTATTGAAATGGGTATCATTAATCTTGATAAAAGTTCCGGTACTGGTACTCATTTCGTGGCATATACAATTGATCCACATGGAATTATTTATTTTGATTTGTATAAGTTGGCTGCACGAAAACAATTTCTAAGTTACATCAACACATTAAAATCTCCAGTCTGGTATTCAACGTTACCAACACAAACAATAACTGATCCACCAATATGTGGCCATGAAGTAATTTCTGTACTCAACGCTATATTTTCATCAACCGCTTTATAAAGTCATGCATGAGTATATAAGTAGCTGCTAATCGTTTTAAACAGATCTTAAAGTATAATTGTTGATGTTTATAAAAGATCTTCTTCTGTCAAAGACAAGAAAGAAAGATGATATTGATTTGTCAGTGATCGTGACTAAAGATTTACTTGCCAGTATTATGAACCTCTCTGGAGTTGACCGAGATGAAGTTGTTATTTTTCAGGATAAACATGGTGTTGTAATCTACCGGTGATACAATGACTGGTGAACTCAGCATGAATGGAAATACATGTAGTTGTTTTAAGAGATCCAACATCTGATGAAGATGTTGTAACATAAAAATATGTAGACAATAAATTAACCACGCTGCAAGCTGAGTATGATGTTCTGTTAAATATGTTTGTAAATCTTCGTAGAAACTTTCAAAAACTCGATAAAATGGCAGATGATTTCTTTGGAAGTCTATTGATTGTTGATGTAAAACTCGGTGATATTAAAATAGCTATGTCAGATATTGAAACAATTAATAAACAATTAGGTGTTATCAGAGATCCTAAATCATTTTTCATAGCTAATCTTGATAGTGCAGAATAATATCGATGATAGTAAAAAAAAACTAAAAGATGTTATAAAAGGAATTCCTGATATCTTTAAAAATTAATCTGATAAAATTCCCCACAAGCAGATTATCAATGTGGTATACACAGTGTCATCAGGATCATCAACATGGTCACAGCAAAATAACACTATCAAACATACCACAGAGGGGACTGGTGTGTATAAGCTGTCCATGTTCAGCGGTGCAAAGTCTAGTATATTTACCATGTATCCCTGATGTCATTCCACCAATAGTTTTTCTGGAACCATGTCTATTGTGTTAAATGAGACGAAGAAACTTTTATGCTGGAATCATCTGATAAAAAATTAACCACAGTGTCTTACTGGTGGTGTCTGGAATTTGTCGCTGAAACACCTCAATTGATTACTAAATAATTAAAATATAATGAGCTCCCCAATCAACGTTCAACATTGCAGATACAATCAAGCACATGAATGGCAAACAAAACTAAAAAATATCGATGAATATACAGTAAAAGTAAGAAGATATCACAGAAGCATCTGCTATTATTGGTGGAAGAGGCGTATTATTACCAACAATAACACCACCGCTAGTGATGGCACCAGCAGTTGTAACAGTTTGTGTATCAGCTGCAACAACAATTGCTGGCCTTCTTAATATCATCGCCAAAAAAGTAAGTACATGCACAAATGCAAAATTGCATGATTATATAATAAAATTACGCACAGCGACATTAGCATACTCCAAATTATCCTCGTTATTATCAACAAGCCTTAGTGATGGAAAAATATCAGATTTTGAGTTCACGGAGATGATTAAAATCTACAAAGATGCAATGACTGTGATAGATCCCATGCCAGATTAAAATAATAATACTAATAATGTCAACACGAAATGAATTACTAGAACAGATTGTCATTAACACAAGTCTGTCAAAAACAATGATGATATCGTAAAGCTCAACTAATCCTGAATTTAGTGTTAAGTTTCCAACTGCAATTCCAGTGAAAGAATTAGCGCTAGCACACTGAGTATATTACAGCTGGGGAATATCAGATCAAAATCATTCGATGGATTATAGGTGAATAATTCGCTTGTATTTCCAAAATAAAAATAAAGATGATGGAATTCCTGATCGGCAAGTTATCTCTATTCCAACAGATAGTTATCAGATTGAACAAATCAACAATGAATTCCCACGCAGAATCAAATCTATAACAGGAAAAGAATAAAAAATAGCTATCACCATTCATGAACTTTATCAGCTGTGATAGAAATATATTCTCAAGATTATGCTGTAGATATTTATCAATCTTTGATCCAATCAGTGTTAGGTTGGCCTGAAATAACACCAGAATATCATGGACTGCCAGAACCAAAATTAAATGAATTTGGAACAGATAAAAAAATATTTATAAAAACTCCAGAATACTGAAAAAGATATCCATGGCATAATATAGGAAAACCAATTCCAGATCCTTCTCTACCTTCTGATGTACATCATTATACTGTATCTGATTCAAAGCCTGCTGAATTATTAACGTCAATATCTATAAGAGATGATAGAACAAAAATATCTACAAGAGACATTGGAAGTCATATTCCATGAACAAGTTATCAAAGCATTTCTTGTTGATATTAAACCTGAATACACACATGTATTTGATAATCTTCAAAATTTGGTTTCCAGAACTCACAATTCTATATTAACAATGTAAAACAACAGATCATTGAAACAATGCATTTAAAATCGGGTTATAACCGATCTTGAGTTTACCAACTGGGTTATAATTGAAAAAGTACTATCAAACTATCAGCACACAAAATCAGAAATGTAGTAACTGAATAGAGACTTAAAAAAATTATTTCTCAATCATTATAAAATGACTGAAGCAGAATTATAAACATTTGTAATACCAAGATTTGAAACTTGTGAATTAAAAAAATTCAGTCTATATTATAACTTTATCTATAAAAATTTTCCTAAAATTGCTGAATAATGGAGAAAAATAGCCTCGCCAGCATCTTTTCTCAATGATCCATACGGTGGTGGCAGACATATTTCACCAGGAATTGTAAATATCACATCAACAATCACAGTCAATCTTGAAAAATCTAGTCAGGTTCAGCAAGGATATATTTTATATACATTTACACCTCAAGTACCTCCTGGATATTTGATCGTATAAGAGCCTATTAATCCTGTTTACCTGCGCTGTCATAATCTGCTATTATCAAGAATACATTTCAAACATACTGACCAGTCTTGACACTTAATTGATTTAAAAAATGAAAATTTGAATATAAATCTCTGTGTAAGATCTGAACGATTTTGGGGGAATATTCAAATTATCAAACAATTTCAATAAGATGGGATAAATCAAAATCTCATTGAAAAAAATTGTATATCAATAATTTCATAAACAAATATATATTTGTAACAGAATTTATTTTTTTAACTGATTTTTCGTTAATTTGA